>JAWPHD010006883.1:0-137406 GCA_037043455.1 Cyrtodaria siliqua
TTACATTTGTGTTTCAATCTTGTTTTAGTAACTTGATTATTGTACTCTTCAGGTCATGTCAAGGTGTTGATTACATACCAAATATTGCTAAGGGCATACAATCAAGTGGAGAGGTCAAGGACGTCAACGAATTTTTAAAGAAAACCAAGACGGATCTCAGGAATACACACAATCAAAAGCAACGAGATTTACAAGGAATCAACCAAGAGAAGAACAAATCCCTTTCCGACATCGATGATTTTAGAGAGAAAATGGTCAATCACCTAGACGACATGGTCAAAAAGGCTAAAGATAAAGTACACGATCGACATGGTGAGTTAACGAACGCGATAAATAACAGCATGCAAAAACTGGAGAAGACGATTAAAACGCTCGACAAGAGTGTCAAGGATCTGGAATCTTACGAACAAGACGACGAGGCTCGTGTATTTCTTAATGTGAAACAGGGGAAACGCAACGCATCTGTAGGTAGTGAACTATTGCAAGAGCTGGGGACAGAAACAGAGAAGCTCAGCTACTGCATCAACCATAACATCGCAGATTATTTTATGAATCTGAAGTCCATTGGAGACATCAATGCTATCGACCCCGAAGAGAAGCCACATATTCAAGCCATAACTGAGGTTGAGGAACCACGCATTCAAGCTATAGATGAAAGGCCAATCAGTTCCGCTACCCTCCATAAGGAATACAATGTCAAGGTCAGTGGGGATAAAGAAACATGCGACATACTGGGGACATGCCTGATGGATAATGGCTCTGTCGTGATATCTGACTACAACAACAATAAACTTAAACTACTGAACTCGGCATTCCAGATAGTTGGCATCTGTACTGTACCGTGTCATCCATGGGGCGTGTGTAAAATCGGTCTTACAGAAGTAGCAGTAGCACTAGCTGACAAGAAGATACAGTTTATATCCGCTGGTAATACACTGTCTCTTACGAGATCGTTCCCGGTAGACGTGCCTTGCCGTTATGTGGCTTTCAGCAAGAGTGAATTGTTCGTTACCTGCGGGGGTGAATGCAGTGGGGTCACGGCACATGTACGTGTATACAGCCTGACAGGACAACACCTGCGTACTTTCCAAGAATCGGCTACATATAACATCTCCAATCCATACGATATTGCTGCCAACAAAGATGGAACTAACATATATTTTGCCGACTGGGATATATGTGATGGTTATAGGCCCTATGGTACACTGGGAGGCGTTTTCACCATGGACATTAAGATACCCAAACAACACCACCTTGTTTATGACGACAAATTGGATCGTCCCTGGGGAGTCTGTGTGCTGGAAAACAACAACCTGCTTGTGTCTGGAAATGTTAACCACACTGTCGTCGAAATAAGCAATAATACAGTGATTGGAACCATACTATCTGAAAAAGATGGAATATCTAAACCACAGGCGCTGTGTTACGACCAGGCCAACTCTCGGTTGATTGTAACCATGGCATATACCGATCAGATCAAAGTGTTTGATTTAATCAGAGGATAAATGCTGCAATATAGGCAGTTGATAGCGAGATACTTCGAAGCGTCATGTAATGATAGTAATTGTTTAATACCCATACCATTTATAGTTGAATCATAAAACTGTGATTAAATTAGAAATTGTTTTATGGAAAAACATATGTCTCACTCTAAAGGATAGATGCTAAAGGAATGATGTTCAAGATATTGTATGGTTGATGGAAATATAAACAAGATAAAAATATGTCAGATCATCAAAGTGCTATAACTCTGGCAAAAAATCTATGAACAGGAACCATTTTAGGATATTCAAAACTATATATGATATGGATACTTCCTAGCAAGTTTGGTTGAAATCTATTTTGACAAAGGTGACAAGATTGCCATTTGTTAAAATCAACAAAGTAAGATAACTCCGGCAGAAAAAAATGGACAGGGGAACGTTTTAGGATATTCACAAGTAGATATGATATAAATACTTCCCAGCACGTTTGGTTGAAATCCGTATAAACATATAGATGGAGTAGAGGTGACAAGGATGAAAATATTTTCATATGTTTAAATCTTCAAAATATTTCAGAAATAATCAGTGAATCAGAACCGTTTCAGGATTTGCATTAACCAGACATGATCTAGATACTTCCCGCAAGTTCTATTGAAATATGTAAAAGAAAATGTTGAAGAAGTAAAGGTGACAATATTTCCCTATGATAAAATCATCAAAGAACCTTAGCTCAAACAAAAACCAGTGAACCGGAACCTTCTTAAGATATGCAAAACTAGATATGATATGGATACTTCCCAGCAAGTTTGGTTGAATTCCCATATAAAACTAGGCGGAGAAGTGATATAACGGTTTTAGGACGGATAAACAGATGGACGGACTGACGGGCAAAAACTGTCTCCTCCATAAGAGGAGGACACATAAAGTTGTATAGCACAACAAGGTATTTAGTATATTAGTTGTGGCCACACATAACTTATTTCATGGTGAAAATACCATCCCCGTAATCCAATAAAGCCCAGGTCACATGTATGCTTTGTCTTGAAATAAAAACGTACTGGACAAGAAAACGGTAAATGCAGTGCAACAAATTCCCCGGAAATATCGTCAAAATGACGGTCAGTTAACGTAGCTATCCTGCCAACAACAGCCAAAATGTACAACATATGTACACCATTTCTAAACCAACTGACGACGAGGTCTGTATATAACTTACATATTTTGAGAATCAAGACTCAGTATTTTCAATATTCAGCCTAGCCAACCCTGAAACTGGAGCGTGGAATTAGGAGTTACCAACTCATAATTCATTTTACGCATGTTCAGTCATGGTATTTTAAGAAACCGTGAATAAAACTACAGTTTTAATCGGCATATATACATTATTATATGACCTGAACACACCTGGATAACTTGCACATACTATGGTTATGATTAACCAAATGCACGTGTGCAGGCATTCAGCTAAAAACAATTAAAAATAGCCAAGGTTTTACACATTCGTAAAATAGCCAGTAGCCATCTTCAACTGGAGAATGCGTGATACGTAACTTTATAAAACATTACGGAAATGTGCGTCGTGTGGTCCTTGTTTGAACGCCTTTGTATATATTGTGAAAAACTGTGACATTTTGTATCATACTTCTGTAGAGATTTGTGTTTATAATTTTCTTTCTTATTGATATATTCTGATGGTCAGTGAAACGCGCAATTATCTCCATATATTTATGTTGTTGCATTATCTGAGCTGCTGAACCAATACTTTCTATTGTTTAAGTATTGCATCTTGACAACTAACTTGTCTCACATGTTTTATGACAATCTGTTATTTACCTTCTCATTTAACATTGTTTACTACGGATAATCATAAAAAGAAAACTGTTTCACTAACTTTCAAGCTGCATAAATCTGTCTCGGAATAAATTCCGTTTGGTTTTACTGGCCTTTTTATTGTTTGACATATGACACTATTATGCCATGAATGTTTTTGAGAAAATTATTTCTTTGTGCGATGTAACTTAAAAAAAGGAAAACACTAATGTGGAATGCACTGAATCCAGATATGCATGTAAAAAAAAAAGTTAAATGTCGACTCGTTATATATACCATTTTATATTGGAATGTACTTTATATAAAGAACTAAGAACAAAACTTATCAATCGATACTATTGGCAAAGACCAAATATTCCCAAATGTATAGAACTGTTGACATCAGAAAAGCTTACTACTGTAAAGAATTTATCTACTTATGTACTTGATGGTTTTAAAATTCGAAATGACATATATTACAATCAATAAATACTAGTACTCTCCCAAGAGGTACTCTAACAACAATATTACTGTATGTGACACGTGGATTTGAAGTATATTTCTCTTTTAAACAATTGTTTATAGTAAAACTTATACTGTTAGAAATAGCATAATTAAAACTGATTTAGAATGTTAGTATATTGTACAAAATTTGATACTCTGTAATGTTTGTTACTGACATACTCATACTCATTAATGGTAGTATGCTGTATTAATAAAGGCTATTGTTATACAAATATGCATTTTGTTCGAATTATACCATATAGTAAAAGACGGAAAACATGCAATAGACATTTTTTTAAAGGAACACAAGGTAATCTTGATTTTTATAAAAACTCACGGCGCCCCTTAGTTTTTCTACATAACTTATGTTTGTTCAATCATTATTGTTAATTATAATAATAGTTTAAAGCAAATTGTTTTTGCATATTATTTACTGTTGATTTGCCTTCACCTGCTATCTTCAGCGCGTGCACGTCGCTGTGTGGGCACTGATGACACTCATGATGTTTGTGTAGGGATCGCCTTGCCAACCCTACACGCCATTACCGGTATCTGTTGATGCATGCGAACGGTATTGCTGAACCTGCATTAATTTGCGGTTTATTAGCTCGAGTGTCATTTGACCGAGAGTGAGGATGTCTCCTGCGTCCCGTCACAGCACACATCATCTGATGGCTACACCGAACCGCAGGCCGGAGCTGAGATCAACTCCAAATGTAGCAGTAGCAGTATCTAGTCAGTATTAGGGATCGACGCCGGGGCCTATATTTGACAGAAGACCAAAGAGGGGAAGATGTACCATCCGTCGGATGGTGTGTGCGGCGCAGGGGTCATACTGTGACGGATGTGGCCCCAAACACCAGAAGATATGACACACCAGTAGCGGATGTAGGGCAACACCACCTAGCGGATGTATGAACCAGCGGCACTCCAGACAACACTTCACCGCCACAGCGACAACAACATAGAGCGAAAGCGACACATCATCAACACATCTACAAGAGAAACGACGCAGATACCACAACACACAGATACCACAACGCATCTCAACTAGAACAAGTCCAGACATAATGCCGAGTCACGGGGGATTCTTACCGGGGCTCATATGGTAGAGGGACTCTAAACCTTAGAACACTACAACTGCTATCAATGCCTGATAAACATGTCAAGATCGCCACGTGTCCCTTTAAGTAGTACTGTGCATCTGAGAGAGAGAACCAAACTTTACCAGATTGTTAATATCAATGAAAGCTCAGAAAATTTCGAAAACCAGCCAGATCGGATCAGTAACAGCGGAGTTATGGCCCTTGAGTTAGTCAAAAAGGCTATATTTTGCCTTGTTAAGACGATAGGGCCTTACTTTTTCATCCGATCTTTAACAGACTGTTAATATCAATGAAAGCTCGGAAATGTTCGAAAACTAGCGAGATCGGACCAGTAACAGCGGAGTTATGGCCTTGATATAGTTAATAATGCTATATTTTGCCTCGTTTAGACGATAGGGCCTTCATTTTTCATCCCCTGGCTGGATTTCAACGAAACTGGACAAGGATGATCAGTATCAAGCCTCGTTGTGCATATCATCGCCATATTCCGGTTAAATGATTTTTATCAGAGTTATGGCCCTTTAAAGGTTTTAAAAGACAAACATTGTCCAGATTAGTGTCTTCTGAACTCCTTGCCGGATTTCAACGAATCTTAAGAGGGGTGTGGGGGAGGGGGGATGACCTGTACCAAGCCTAGTTGCACCTATCATTGCCGTGTTCTGGTTGAATGAATTTTGGCAGACTTATGACCCCTTAAATGTTTTAATACACTAACTTTGTACAGACTAGTTCTCCTGAACCTCTGGCTGAGTTCAACGAAACTTGTCAGGGATGATCAGTACCAAGCCTAGTTGCGTATATCATCGCCATAATCCGGTTGAATGATATTTGAAAGAGTTATGGCCCCTTATACATAAACTTTATCTTAAGCCAGTAGAGCGTCCACAGGCCCTCCTAGGCCTCTTGTTGATGCAATTATTTAAAAGTATATTAGTGAAAATATACCAGTATTGCTACGATTAAATATCTGAATTTGATGTAGTCATGATACATAATTGTATTCCCCTATTTTTTCTGCACAGTATGGTTACCGAGTGTAAAATAGGAACAGTGCAAATCCGGTAGGGACCCACCCTAACGCCATTCATATTCATTTTGTCGCTTTTATGCCTCCCGAAATTTTCAGGAGAGCATATAGACGCCGCTTTGTCCGTCCGTCCGTCCGTCCGTCACACTTTTGCCCGGAGCATATCTTGAAAACTACTGATGGGACTACAATGAAACTTCACACGATGATAGAGGGCAATAAGAGGAAGAGCAGAGTGCAACTGTAACTCTGTCATCATTCAAATTACGAGTTATTGTCCGTTGTAATTTTATACTTAGAATGTTTCCGTCCATCCGTCCGTCCGTCCGTCACACTTTTGTCCGGAGCATATCTTCAAAACTACTGATGGGACTACAAGGACACTTCACACAATGATAGAGGGCAATGAGAGGAAGTGCAGAGTTTAAGAACCTTCACTATGTCCTCATTCAAAGTTTCGAGTTATTGTCCTTTGTAATTATATAGTTAGAATTTTTGTTCGGAGCATATCTTCAAAACTACTGAGGAGACTGCAATGAAACTTCACACAATGATAGAGGGCAATGAGATGAAGTGCAGAGTGCAAGAACTCTGTCATCATTCAAATTAGAGTTAGTGTCCTTTGTAATATTATACTTAAGACTTTTTGTCCAGAGCATATCTTCAAAACTACTGCTGGGTCTGCAATGAAACTTCACACAATGATAAAGGGCAATGAGAGGAAGTGCAGAGTGCAAAAACCGTAACTAAGTCATCATTTAAATTAGAGTTATTGCCCTTTGTAATTTTATACTTAGAATTTTTGTCAATGGAGCATATCTTCAAAACTACTGATGGGACTTAGGCAGGGACCCAACTTCTCTTATCGTGCAAAAAAAACACTTTTGGTTTACCCGGAAAGATATACTCGTGGGGGCTGGCGTGGCGCAGTCGGTAGCGCGGCGGATTTGTAACCGGAGGGCCCGGGTTCAATCCTCCGTGGTGCCACTGAGTTCTGTCGGGCAAGACACTTTACCTTAGCCTCGTCCGTCGGATGGGGACGTAAACCGGGCGGTCCCGTGTATCGGTCTATCCTCCGAGCACGTTAAAGAACCATAGGAATCTATTCGATAATAAGAGTAGGGCAGGTTCCCGGATTCCTGTGTATCCTTCCTCTCTCTCTGGGGCGGCTCTAAATAACCTATACTGTGTTGATGAGCCGTTAAACAACATTCAATTCAATTCAATTCATACTCGTGATGTGTTGCATATCAATAGCAGAAACTGTGCTATATACGAAACCAATGTATGGATTAATGGTATTCTTTGCATTTCGTAACACCAACGCATTTTCTACGGAAGCCTGTAAGTGATAAGAAAATAATGATATTCAAAGAAAAAATGTGTACAAGTTTATATTTTAGCGATATGATTTTGTTTTGTACATAAATAAGACATAAGCACGCCTGATTATATTCTGTTAATGCGGAATGCAATTTTCAAAAAAAAAAAATTAAATTAAAAGCGGTTTAAGGATTAAAGATGGCGGGCAGATGGGTGGAGGGAGGGACGGGCATCCACCTTTTGGCTAAAGCTTTCTTGCACCTTGTTAATAACTATTTTTTTGGTAAAACCAACTTTACTGTGAAGCGTTATATCGTTAAGATGCCACTTTCTTACGAACAATGCCGATTTTCTCCTTTTCAGAAGAGAGTTATGACCCCTGAGTTACTTAACAAAAATGCACATTAGTGTGCTAAAGCTTATGCTAACTCTTGGATTAATATATTTTGGTCGTTATTACTTTCTTGAAAAAGAATGCAATAAGCGTCAAACAAACCTTTTTAAAGACAAGCTTATTGCTCTTATTTAATATTTATTTTAGTGAATGAACACTAATGTTTGCTCAGCATTATACTGCGGTAGAATAAAATGTATTCTTTGGCATATCACTCTACCGTTAAAACACTCAAAATGGACTCCACCATTGCGTTTCCCATAAGGTTACAGTATAACGTTTGTTCTTATCACTTTCTAAAATTTCATAGCTCTAAACAGCCTATAAAAAAACGTAAATTCATCAAAATTGTCCAAAGTAAGCGGAGTTCCGTTCGATTGTATACCACTCAGCACCACCCCATAGCATTAGTGGTGTCGGGTCGCGGAGTTGATTTCTGGTAACCATTTTGATATTTTAGCTATGGTCGTGTGACAAATTATGACGTAATCGCAGACTATTTTCTAAGACGTTGACAGAGTCACATGGTGAACCTGGTAAAGATTGGGTAATGATTACTGCTAAAAGGCTTATGAAAGGAGGTTGTCACCTTATTATTCTTCAATGCACTGCATGTTTAGTGGTTGACCCATTTACAGTTCACCGCTTTGTTTAGTGGTTGACCAATTTACAGTTCACCGCTTTGCTTTCCACTTGATTGTGCGATCGCCGGAAAGATTGTGGACCTATGATGACGTCTACCTAAATCCTGAAAGGACGGTAACGTTTGATGTTTGTCTTCAATATTCTCTAGTCGTGCCCTTAACAGTGTCAAAATTGAAATGATCTCTCTTGTCACAGAGTTTGCTTATCATGCCCCCGAAGGGTGGCATATAGTAGCCGCACTGTTTGTCCGTTCGTGACTGTCCGTCCCCGTTTCCGTTCGTCCCCGTTCGTCTGTACAATCGTGTCCGCTTCATAACTCTGACAATATTGGACGGATTTTCAAATAACAAGACGACGTGTCGCGCACAAAATCCAGGTCCGTGGTTCCAAGGTCACACTTAGAGGTTCGTCTGTACAATCGTGTCCGTTTCATAACTCTGACAATAATGGATGGATTTTCAAATAACTTCGCACAATTGCTCACCACGACAAGACGACGTGTCGCGCACAAAATTCAGGTCTGTGGCTCCAAGGTCAAGGTCACACTTAGAGGTCAAAGGTCAAAACAAAGTGCTTTCCTGTCCGGTTAATAACTCTGACATTCATGGACAGATTTTCAAATAACTTGGCACAATTGCTCACCACAAATAGACGACGTGTCGCGCACAAAACCCAGGTCCGTGGCTCCAAGGTCAAGGTCACATTTAGAGGTCAAAGGTCAAATTCTGTCCAGTCAGTAACTCTGGCATTCCTGGACGGATATTCAAATAACTTGGCATAAGTGCTCAGCACAACCAGACGACATGTCGCGCACAAATCCAGGTCCGTCGCTCTAAGGTCAAGGTCACACTTGGAGGTCAAAGGTCAAATCATGTCCGGTCAATAACTGGCATTTCTTGACGGATTTTGAATTAACTTGGCACAAGTGCTCACCACAACAATATGATGTGTCGCGCACAAAATCCAGGTCTGTGGCTTCAAGGTCAAGGTCACACTTAGAGGTCAAATATCAAATCGTGTCCGGTCAATAACTCTGGCATTCCTGGACGGATTTTCAAATTACTTGGCACAAGTGCTCACCACAATAAGATGATGTGTCGAGCACAAATGCAGGTCTGTGGCCCCAAGATCAAGGTCACACTTAGAGGTCAAAGGTCAAATTGTGTGAGACAATAACTCTGGTATTCCTGAATGGACTTTCAAATAACTTATTTTCATTTATTTCTTATTGATTTTTTTTTTTGATGATTTTTTTGATTTTTTTTTTAATCGATATTTTTTTTTTTTTTTTTTTTTTTTTTTTTTTTTAAATATTTGTGAATTTTTTTTTTTGAATAATTTTTAAATATATCTTTTGATTTCATATTGCTCCAAGGTCAAGGTCACACTTACATGTCACTTCGGGGGCATTTGTCACTGTGACATTTCTTGTTATTTCTCAGTTTCAATCACGAGAAAAGAAGGTATAGCAACTATGAGAAATATTAGCTTTTTTGACGTGAAGTTCTTTAGGAAACAAAGTATATGTAGTAACCATAGCAGAAAAGAAAGGGTTGTAATTGTGCAATATATCATCCATATACAAAGAGGTATAATAAAAGGCTTCGATTACATCTGCCTAAGCGTATCTGGTAAAAGATTATATATGCACCACTAACATAACAAAACAAAAACAAATCTGTAACAAGAGGTGCACATTTCGTTCTCATTTGGGATTCCAACAATTTGTCTTTAAACAGTAGTGTCATACCTAACTAGTTCCATATGTGTAAAGATATTATCTTATATGAAAATAAATGCTTCGAAAACAACTACGTGACAAGTCCACATGGTGTAATTGTTCAAAAACCTTCAACTAAATATTAGTGAGAATCAGAACTTGTTTACTGAAGTTGCTGTGTACTCAGTCTGAAATTTGAATATTTGCAAACATCAAGGGCGATAACTTTGTAAACCACTCCTCAATTGTTCTCATTGTCAAACAAAACCGAGACCTTAATAATATTACCTAAAAAAGCATGGAAAATCATATGCTATTTATTACAATTATCGTGAAAACAATCACGCTCCTTAGTCAGATGACGATATTCTCTTTGTTCAATAAGAATATTATACAGTAATTGATATTTCAAAGAAAAGTAGGAAACAATCAGACGATCGTATTTTTAAACAATTTAGGGCAATAACTTGATACTTGTCAAACCTGTCTGAAATCCGTTTGATATAAAGTTACACGCCAAACTGTGTGAAAATTGAAACCAATTTACTAAATGTATTGTGTATGAAATTTGCATTTTCGCAATAATCAAGGGCAACAACTCAGTAAGGCAGGTGTCAACTCTGCTCATTGTCATCTTGTCAAAGTTCATATTCATATAAAGTCTCATACTAAATAATGTGAAGATCGGAATCCATTTACTAAGGTAATGTGTGTACTCAAGCTAAAATGTGCCTATTCTTTCAATAACCAAGGGTAATAACTCTTTAAAGCAAGTGTCAGTTTTACTCAGTATTGAATTTGTCAAATGCCTTGTAGGTATAAGGCCTAACACCATACAACATTTAGTGGAAATCGGATACCGTTTACTGCAGTTATTGTGAACACAAGAAATTCGCATTATCCCAAGCACAGGACAGAACAAAATTCATAAAAGGTCCATAACTCTTGTTAAAATTAGTAAAGTGTAACGTAATCAGTTCTTGATTCTGTAGTTTGATATTTTATATACACATACTGTAACTGTATTTGCCTAAAAGGATGTGTGCAAATTTCTTTATTTTCCTTTGACTGTTTGTTCAGCGATTTTCATATAATGGCTTGGTACGAATAGGTTACCGTAGAAATCGCGATGCTGTTACGAAATGCAAAGTATGCCAGAAGTCCATACAGTGGTTTCATATGTACAAGACCACCCATCTATTAGTATTTAAAAAACAGGAGTATATCTTTCCGGGTAAACGTTTTCGTTTTTTTCGTGCTTGGGTCCTTGCCTAACTGCAATGCAACTTCACACAATGTTAGAGGGCAATGCATGGAAGTGCACAGTGAAAGAACTGTAACTCTGTCATCATTCAAAGTAGAGTTATTGCCCTTTGTAATTTATATTTAGATTTTTTTCCAGAGCATATCTTCAAAACTACTGATGGGACTGCAATAAAACTTCACACAATGATAGAGGGCAATGGGAGAAAGTACAGAGTGTAAGAATTGTAAGGATTACCGAAGCATTTACGCAACTTTTAGCAAAACTGGTCAAGCGGTTTTATAGAAAGTGCTGCCAATGTCCTCTCCCTATATATACTGAGCAAAAATAAAAAGTTCTCTTTTTCTTTTCCTTATTATATAGATAGCAAAATAGGAAATAATAAAGGATGTATATAGAATAATTAGACCGACCACCACCAATAGTCCAAACAAAATATTTTTTTGAAAAGTTCAGTACACAAAGGAGTTATCCCCCTTTTTCTTAAATCATGTATTTTTGGTAAAAACACGTAAAATCTACAAACATTACCTCAATTTGTCCAAGACAATATTCTCTATACATTGCTTTCGAAAAAAATCACAGAAAACCACAACACCGATTGTGTAGGTAACCGCTTTTATCAAAAATCATCAAATTACCCCCCTTTAAGGTTTCCATAGCATCCATAAAAGAGTATTGCTTGGCAAAATTTGAAACTGTTTAAAGGAATACTTAGTACTCAGTGAAGTGTGCTTAAAAACATCATTGTTTAATTAAAGGGCTGTTCAAGGAGTCCTATGCCCTCAACAATTGGTCTATTGGAATAACAGCATAAAAGGGGCTATTTTTTTTTTGTTTGGTGAGTCTAGATATAAATCTATGCTAAATCCTCTACATCAAACTTTGGGTTGGGGACAATGTCGTCCACTGGGGGACAAAACAACACAAACCTGATAGTTTATAATGCAGCAATCAATTCTAAAAAAGAACTGTCGAAGTCTTTGGTGCGGTTCTGCTGAAGTTTTTAATTTGGACTATTTTAAGTCATGGTTCTTGAGAAGATTTTTTAAGGTTTTGGCTGTTTTAAAAGTCTGACAGACCTTGTTTTTTCTTTTGTAAGGTACTCCTCATAACAGAAGCTTGGGTAAAATCGGTCAAGCAGTTTCAGCTGCTGAGGCCGACGACACAAAACACTATTGGATGAGCCCTGCTGGTCTTTGGCCAGTAGAGCTAAAAACAAAACAAGAAATCCACACATATGTGACTGTTTTATTAACTGCACAAAAACAAGAACATCATAATTAATTATGATACTTTCTTAATAATTGTGCTAGGTAGTGTACAAGAATGGGGTAACCACTTTATGACTGGATGTAACAACTTAAATAACATTATACAATACTTATTCTAAATAAGGACAATAAGTAAATATAGTAAACAAGTCGTGGTAAAACACAAACACAAACACATGTAATGCCACCTTTAAACTGATATTGATAAAGTTTGTTTTTACAATCTTAAATTCTAAAATCGTTGCAGTGAAACAAGATATAAAACAGCAAATAAAAATGTTATATCTGAAACGTTACTTTTTCACTTATCGGATATGTGCTTTTCATTTTTGCCTGGGTGAGATTGTAAAAATCTTTCATAATTGTACGTTTCAGATTGGAAAATAACAACCCAATATATAACTCTATGTTCAAAGTTCAGGGCTATTTCATTAAAACATACCTAGGACCCCAGGAAAGCAATTTAATAAACATCCATGGGTGAACCACATTTTTTGGAATTTGGTTCTTTAAACTCAATTGTGCATCTATGGGTGCATGTTCAATTTCAAAAGTGCCTTCCTGGGGTCCCATGTATGTTTTAATGGAACAGCCCTCACTGAAACTGCCATGAGGGTAAAGTTCCCTACCTGAACCAAATTTGTAAAAACAGTTCCTTTAGGTCTCTTTCATGTTCAGGGTCTTTTCCAGATCATTATGGCATAGTGGTACCCCTACTCCTTTATTTCAAATAGGTGCCTGCCACGACTCCTTTATTCTGCCACTACTCCTAAAATTCTTGTCACTTTTCCAAATTGATCATGATCCAATTACAAACTGTACATTTTTTGTAAATAAATAGTTGTTAAAAAGTAACATCTGTAACAAAAGTAATTTAGTCTCTGAAGTATACCAACCAAGTCAAATGACATCAACATGTACCTGAATTTCCATCAAAATTCCTTTTTTAATTTATTTTTGTGACCGAATGAATACCCCTCTCCCATAATCATCCCTATGTTTAAAATGCCACGCCACTACTCCTTAAAATAGTCCTGTGGAAGACCCTTGAAAGAACCACATTAATGTATGCCATTGCAAGAGCAGACCACAGTTACCCAATTCCTATGTATCCTTACCCTCTCTCTGGGGTAGTTGGAAATAACCCAGTGTAATGTGTTAATGAACTATTAAACAATTCATAGCAATTCCAAGGTTCACAGAGCTTGATTTTCTTTTTAGAAATATTACTCATTCATTAAATCTTAACCCGCTAAGCACGACTATAATAGCCTTTGCATCCATTGTAAACCCATATCAGCCTGCGAGTAACTTGCAGGCCGATCAGGGTTTACAATGTTCCGGTTGGTCATTTTCACCAAAACACTCCTTTGTCAAATAAATGGAAAGGTCTTAATTCAAAGAAAGAACAGTCCATTATATATATGTAAGGGTTAATAGATGTTTAAAATAATGTCTTGCATCATAGTTTTCACTATATTCAAATTAGATATTAAGTTCTAATTATTACAGTTCCATGGACAAAAAGTTAGGATTTCATTTATAAATATTACTTCTAACTCACTCCAAAGACATTTACTAACTGCAACTTCAGGTTCACTTGACTTCAATAAAAGTGTTGATAACACTGATGCCAATTGCCAAGTAACAAATAAACAGTTTTAAATGTTAGTTTATTCATCCAATGGTTTCGAAATTCTAAGCTGAGAATTGGCTCTTGAGTATTTTCACTCGTTCACTATCACTCTTTTGAGAAAAAACAAACTCGTCAAGGTTGATTCAGCTCTATATGTTCATATCTTCGTTAAATAATTCTGCAATTTGAAAAAAAAAACATAAAAATATCAGAATATTCTCCCCAGTAAAACACCCATATTATTTATTTATTTGTCACTGGGAAACTATCTTGTTCTTTATTCATATATTGTTACATCAGTCTTGCATTCACCCCTCCAAATGGCCTTTTCATATTACTTTCAATCTAAAAGTTTATTAAAATTCTCAAAGCTGATTGGTTATCGAGTAGGTATTAAATTTCCTATCAATACTTCAGACATCATGTCCGAAACCAATTCTTGATGTCATTTTCAGCGATTTTAAACATCAGAAAAAAGTTTAGGACTTTAAAAATATCAAAAACGCAAGTCTGCGGCCCTTGTATTGACCATCTTCAAGTCCCTGCCCACCAGGTATTGATCTGGCACAATTAAACCCCCTGGAAATATTGTATTTCTTAAATTAAAACTTTGATACTTGGATAAGTAATACTTTGGAGTATACATTCAGAGGTCATTGCAAAACTGTTGTATCCTGTTCTTCATTGATAAACAGTTACAATAGTTTTGTACTCAACCCTCGATATACAGAGGGAGACATCACATATATACAAAAGAACTGACAACAGGTGAAGACCATGTTTTCCACACTTGTGAATGTATTTAAAGACTGGGACATCACACAAAAGGACCGGCAATACACAAAAGGACCGACACAATGGGAAGATTTATCCCTCCACACGTGTTTGTAAAGACTGGGACACCACAAACACAAAAGGGGAAGACAGTCTTCTCCACATTTGTATATAAAGATTCCTCTTTTCATAGGGTATAGGGAGAAACGATTTGTTAACAAACATTTTATGTGAATAAAAAAGAATCAATAGTTTTTAAAATTTTAAAATCGGACTTAAAATAATTTTGAAAGCAGTAAGTAGTGTCTTACGTGTTGTCAAAATAGGTCATACAGGCATAGTATTGGCATAGTATACACCGCTTATCGGCGACGCGATTTCTAGTGCAGCTGCTATTGAACATTTATGAATGTATGCCTTGAACGTCTATCATGCACTTCTTTGCGCTAACCTGCACAGTTAAGTCTGATATATTACCGAAAGGTCATAAATCAAGCTTAATTGTGATATAGTGCAATTTTACGCAATCGATGTCCAAAGTTGACCTATTTCAATCCATCTGCATCGTGACTATTTTCAGGAATTTCCCATTTTCAAAAATACCCTGAGGAAGGCCAATCAAAGCTCTTGAAGATGACATCAGTATGTTTCCTGTATCCTGATTGGTTAAGCCACAGTCACGAGTTAAGCATGCCGACCTTCAACTTGCGCAACTTCCGCAAGGTGCTGTTTTACGTTTATTGACTGAGAAGGGGTGTAAGCTTAGATCGATAAAAACTACTTTATCGGTAATTAACATTTATAAATTGGATATCATTGTAGAGTTTAATCATTCTCCTTTAACACATATAAGGAAAACTAATTATTTTGAGGAAAAACTGTCATTTGAATGATTAAACCTTGTCTGAAAAACAATGAATTTATAACTTTTTTTTTTAAATTTATTGGTGTTCACAAAAGAGTCATTCAATATGAAAAGATGTCATTAACAAGTTGTTGATTTTACCATGACTCAACTCACTATGATGTTTGTTAAGACTTTATAGGAAAACACAATGTGTCATCCCATAAGTTCGCCTGGCATCCAGCAGAGCTGAAAACTACAAGATATTCAAAAAGGATTTCACAAGATTGAATAGAAAGGTTTAGGAAGAAAAAGAAGAAGAGACACTTTTATAGATGTTTGGTTTGTTTGATGTGCAGAATTGTGTAAAACAAGATTGCAGTGTGCCCCTTTGAAACAGGTGTACGTTTAATTGTATGCTATGGAAGAGTCTCATGTAAATCTGAATTCAATATTATATTATAAATGCATTCATAGAATGAAAAGAAAATATAAATTAAAACAATTCACACGACGTAAAAGTCCTTTCAAATACCCTCATAAATAATGTATATTCTTACAAATAAATCTTGAGTATTCTGCACATCCTCACAATAATCCAAAATAAAAACGACAGAATCTCTAACTAGCTCTGCAAAAATGACTGACTGTCTTCTAATCACTCCTCAATGTGTCGTCTGCTGCAGTTTCATTACCATAGACTGATTCACAAACTGTGTCATTTGCTGCAGTCTCATACTGTAGACTGGTTCACAAACTGTGTCAATTGCTGCAGTCTGATACTGTAGACTGGTTCACAAACTGTGTCAATTGCTGCAGTCTCATAACTGACGGACTGACAGACTGACAGACAGACAGTGCGACTATTATATGCTACCCTTCGGTGGCAGAAGGGTGGCATAACAAAAGAAAGCATTGCTGTTACGCAGTGCAGGAGTTAATGTGGAGGCTATATACTACACGTTAGAAGAGACAGATCCGCCTACGGGTAATACTGTATATGACGGTACACAGAAATTGTTGAATGTTTTTTTTCAACCAAAAGAGATCGGGCTTTATGAAAGGTCTATATTTCGGTCAATGGAACGAATGACAACATTAACTGTTTAGAATACGTTACTAGGTTAAGACAAAGGCTGGTTTTTTTTGTGTAAATTCCCAAATCTGGACGAAATGACACGAAACCAAGTAGTAGGAAAATGTCCATCTCAGAGGCTAAGAAGAAATTACTTAATTAGGAGGTAAATCGGGTATATGAGCGTGAGAAACTAGCTCACGCCGAGAAAATATTCATGCTAAAACTGGAATCGACATATGTTATGCACGCGGATATGATGGCCATATTAAATATAATCCAAAGTGCCAGACAAACGGGAAAAAGATAAACCATTTTGAAAACTGTTACGAAAAACATGAAACATAAAAGTAACATAAAAGGAAAACGCATATATATATACAGCTGAATATAACAATGATCACGATGATGAATATGTATTCTGTATTTCCAACAGTAAACAGAAAGATGGTGAAGGAGATGTAAATGTGGGAGGCGTCAACATGAAAATGATAGTAGAGTATGGAGCAAGTATAAATGTGACAAACAAGACACTCTGGGAAGAATTAAAACGCCAGAATATTCAATACAAAACTAGACTGTCCAGTAAAAAACCTTATGGGAATGGATATCCGAAACCGTTGACTGTAGAAGACTGTTTTACTGCGGAGGTCGAAATAAATGGAAACAGTGATGAAGCCGAGTACTTTGCAACAGAAAAAGAGGGAGAATCGTTACTAGGGAAGGAAACAGCAACTAAATTGGGAATTTTGAAAATTGGAATACCCGCAAATATCAATGCAGTTATTGATGGAAAGCAAAATATTGTAAACAGATTTCCAGACTGTTTCCAAAGGGTTAAAACATTGAAAAAAAGTGTGGAGGAATGCAAAACTCGCCTTTGAGAAGATAAACGAAGAGGTAGCTAACGCTTGTATATTGGGCTATTGTGATGTCAATGCGAAAACACAAGTGATGAGCGACACGAGTGCCGTCGGGTTAGGTGCTGGGTTAGTCCAAGAACAGGGTAAAGAGTTTCGGGTGATATCGTACGCGAGTCGTAGTTTGACAGATGTAGAACACTGAATTTCACAGAGAAAAAAGCTCTAGGATTGGTGCGAAAGATTCGGAATGTATCTCCATGGCACTAGTTTTGTATGTTAACGGACCATCGACCATTGCAGTTATATTTTCTAAGAAGTGAACACCTTTTCTCTTGATTGAACGTTGGTTTTTGCGCGTACAGACGACTCGAAATACTGTAAAATACATCCCAGGCCCAAATAATAATGCAGATTCACTGCCGCGCCTTATATCTGAATATGTTAAAAATTACCAAAGATATAACAAAACGGAAAAATATGTATATCTGATAACGAAAGAAGCTACACCAGTTACAATGACAACTCGGTACTTTAAATCGCATCTGATGATGACCAAGAATTGGACAAAATCCGGAATTGTCTTGTTTCAGAGAAATAGTACCAAATGAAAAATAAAGAATACTAACCAGCTGTGTTATATTGGTCAATTTATACCGAGAGGTACTAGAATAGTGGTTCTAAAAGCGTTACGTGACCAAGTATTAAATTTGGGACATGAAGGACACCAAGTATTGTAATAATGAAACAAAGATTAAGACCAAAGGTATGGATGCCCGGCATAGAAAAGGATTTTGAACTATTTTGTGTCATTCTATTGTTGTCAGTTGGTGTCAAAATCCAGAACCCTGACGAGAACTGAACTGCCATCTGGACCGTGGCAAAGTTTAGCAGCCGATTTTCTAGGACCGTTGTTGAGAGTCTATTTGTCATCGTTGATTAGTATTTAAGATGGGTTGAAGTAACCGTGACAAAATCAAGCACGGCAGAGAAAGTCGTTGAACTTTTGAAGAAGACATTTAGCACACGGACTGCCAGTTTCCATAACAACGGGAAATGGTCGTCAGTTACTTAATTCAAAAAGTATATGGACGAAAGTATATGGACGAAAGGGGCATTGGACATAGGAAAGTTACACCAGTATATCCACAAACGAATGGAGAAATGGAACTTCAAAACGAGTCTTTACTAAACGGATTTCGAATCGCGCAAGTGGAAGGCCGTAATTATAAGGAAGAACTCCACATGTTTGCTTATGTATCGATCTACCGCTAATTCAATAACAGGATTGAGTCCTGCGAAATTGTTATTCGGAAGTAAATTAAGAACCAAATTACTTGATTTATGTGACTATCGTCCAAATTATGAAGTGAAGGATCGCGATAGCGAACGGAAAGAAAATGGGAAAATGTACACCGATAGTAAGCAGAATGTTCGAGAAAGTCAGTTGGAAGAAGGTGATCGTGGTCGTGTTCTTCTGAAACGAAATCGCGAAAACAAGTTAAATACCAATATTAATCGAAAGCCGTTCGTTGTTGTGATAAAACATTAAAATAGTGTAGTGGTAGAGTCATATCAAGGTCATACCAAGGTGTTCAATATAAGAGAAATGCAGAGTAAAAATGTGCAAAGTCAAAATGTGAACATTCAAAATGTACAAAATCAATATGAGCAGAATCAAAATGTGAAAAATCAAAATGTGCAAAGTCACAATCAGTTTGTAAATAACGAAAAATGAGAAAACACCTTTAGAATCAGGAGTGGATGAAATTTTAGTCACCGATTTAAATTATAGTCAACCAACTACAAGTGAAGAATCACCACAGCACCAAGTCCCACGAAAATACCAACCAGACCAATTAGCGACAAAAGATTTCCAAGTAAATTCAAGGACTATGTTGTTACTAAATGATTCATTTTATATTTGACGAGACCCAAGTGATAGAAGAACAAGTTTTATATCGGTTTTGTTAATACGAGGGTCATTCAATAAGTTCTGTCACTAACGCGTTTTAACAATTATGTGCTCATTGTGAGTATTGATGTTTGGTACCAAATGAAAGAGAGTTTCAATACAATTTTATTGATGGTTAAATGAATGCTGTATCTTTTGTGTGACGAAAGTTATTGAACATTTAATACACATCACTTATACATACTGAGGCATTTTCGTCCTGAATTCTTTCAGGTATATTAATTGTTACTTTTTTAAATGCCTGTTTCTCTTTAAGTACTTGTCGAAGACCGTTGAAATTTCTCATACATTACCAGTTATATATGTGCATGACAAGATTTATAATTTAAGCATGGTAGCTGAAAATGCATTGTCTTAAAAATTAACATTTTAAGCTAACGTGTAAAATTAATTTAATGATAAATGGACATTAAATGGAAAGGTAGTCTTCTGAAATAGCGTTTTTAGATGATCAATATTTTCACTAAACATTGTACAAAATTCTACACTAATGTGTTGAATATGAAATTTAAACACTGAAGGGCTAGGATTTGTAAAGAAATATGACAACATATTAATACTATGAGAATAATTACGACATTTAAAAGATATTATAACATTTCCGTAAACAGAATGAAGAAAATCAGTGTTATTTCTGATAAAATTAAAGGATATGCATTCACTCATATCTGGTTTGCAGCAAGACCTTTCCGAATTATCGACAATCATTTTCATGGATTATGGGCGAATAACAACAGATGGCGTACAAGAAAAGTTAAAAGCATAGAATTATTCAAATATTTTTTACAACGTTTTGTAACAAGGACATTTTCAGAGATACCAGTATCCAAAAGGTGTGGTAGGGGGGAGGTAATTCAGGAAACCGGAAATTTTTCATTTTTGTTGTGGAATTTAAGAGAGCGAACCCAGCAGTACTATAAATAAACTACTTTATCTCAGTGTAATATCCAGTTCAAAGGATATATGCCTTGTGACAGAACTTTTTGAAGCACCCTCGTACTGTTTAATTCAGATGTGTATGTTGAACATAGCGTTTTACTGAACTTGTTTTAACATATATTTCAGCACATAAAAACAATGCTAATGTACAACAGATATTAATTGCATTTAACTGTTTACAACCAGTTATATTGTTTTAAAATAAACAACAATAGTTTATTGTTAAACGTATTATAGTTGAAATGTGTGAGATGACTTGGATTTGTATTGCAGTATGATTATTTTTTAATTTTATTTTAAGTTTTTTAAAAGAAGGAAAGGGATTGTAGTGTATCTATAGCTAGTCTATACATTTAATATACTAAAAGAAATATAACTCTTTTAGTCATTTCATGCACTTGAGTAAATGGAGTGATATCCCTTGTCATCTTGATGGCTGATTTAAAGCTAAACCTACAGGTCATACTACACCAATTCATTTTCCATAGACGTACATTATAACTCTAAGCTAGCTCTCAACTGAGTTCCCTAATATAAGAAAAACATACACAACCCATACACTGAGTATGTTTTTAAAAAGCTGTTTAGGTCGGATGGTGCTGACCCACCTACTTGCATGTAGAAACATGAGGAAAATGTAAAATATACTTATTTTTTTGATTATAAAACACATTATGAATACATTGCACAAATGTATGATTTAACCTTTATAAGTACTCCTCAAAAGTTGAATTTTTAATTTTTTAGCAATGTTTTTTGGTTTGCTTACCTTGTCAACCAATCAAAATTAACAGATTCTGTGTAATAGCTTCGCATTTACCCTGGAACGTTTTCCCTGCCCACTGACTGGTTGGTAATGGTGTAGTTTGATCTACAGTGGTGTTATTCTGGTTATATCCTGTAAAATAAGTAACTTTAATGAGGCATCCGTAGTTAGGCTACAAGTTAGATTCTGCAAATGCAAAGCATTAAGTCGTCTAATTTAGATTAATTAGGGAACGAAGGAGCTATACAATGCTGTTCTAATAAATGGAATTACAGAATGGTAGTTATTCTGACAGTCACATACTACAAAACCAATATCAGGTCTGTCTCAGATCATTAGTTATTTTAAAACATAGATGGGCTATTAATATTAAGCCTGTCTCAAAGCTATATTTCCTGAACGAAAGCCTGCTGGAGAAGAACAACATCACCCTAAACACTGTTATGCGACTAGGAATATCACAATCTTTGTTTTATGGAGATGTGATCGAGAAACTTCAGAAATTAAAGCGGTCTGACGGGTTTCCTGACCATTTTACACGACTAATCATGCAATTCGTCAAAAAAATAATGCGACCCTTTAGTATTACAACGCACTTCATGTTTGGTGATTGACCACTCTACAGTGAGTCACTACGCTTCACTTTTCTCTTGTGCGACGACAGACAACCTCGTGGGACTCCATGACTGCACCTTATGAAACCCTGAAAGGGGAGGATTGTGCATGAACGTTCGTCCCTCTGGTTTTCTGGTCGTACCCTAGATTGGCTTTCTCTTTGGTTGCAACTGCTGTGGTTGTTCAGAACAATTCTTATGGCAAGCCGTTTTCACATTTAATCTCTATTTAGCGATATCGTTAATTCGATTAGCGATATAGCTAATTCAATTACTAATATCAAAAATTGATTATCGATATCAATAATTAAAAACTGAATTAGCGATATCGCTACTTCAATTACAGATTTCGCTAATTCAATAAGCGATATCGCAAATTCAATTTCAGATATCAACAAATAATTTTCATTTCTGGATATCGCTAATTGAATTTTTGATATCGCTAATTTCATTGTTGATAATAATTATAATACTGATATTAAAAATTGTATTAGCGATATCAATAATTGTATTAGCGATCTTCAGAACTGAACGAATTTGTGATATCGGTAAATCAATTTTCGATATCAAAAAATCATTTCTTGATATCGCTAATTCAACCTTCAAGAATCACGCTGAACGCTCCCTATTTTAGCTTTTCAATCCCAATTGCGCGCGAGACTGGTACCCTTTAGAAGCAGGGCCAATTTTTTTAAAAGGGAGAAGTCCATATTCACTCTTACAATAATTATATTAGCGATATCAAAATTGAATTAGCGATATCAAAAATTGAATTATTGATATCAACAATTTTTGCTTTTCAATTTTTGATATCGCTAAATCATTTTTCGATATCGGTAATGGTATTAGCGATATCAAAAATTGAATTAGCGATATCAAGAATTCAATTCTCGATATCGAAATATATGGTATTTAGCGATATCAACAATTGCATTACCGATATCGCTAATATATATCGAAAAATTAGTTTTTTATATCAGCAATTGAATGTTTGAGTAATTGAATTAGCGATATCGCTAAATTGTGATTAAATGTGAAAACGGCTTGCCATAAATTATTTGATACATATTGAAAATAATATATATATATATTATTATTATTATTAGAATATTGGTCACACTTGTCCCTAAAATACTTACTATAATAGTTTAATTCAATATATATATATAAAGAAAGTAGAAATATATTAGTGATAGTATGCAGTTATACATATCAGGTATTCCTAATGTCTTCTAGGAAGTTAATTAGAGTAGTGGGTTATCGCAAATCTTAAAAATGTATTGGCCTACCCAAATATCAAGCAAGGTTAGACAGGCAGAAAAAAAAGGTTGTGTGTGTGTATTTGCGGTTTAACATCACGACGGTGTCTACTTGTAGCAGTGTGCCCAGTGGATAAATAGCGAGCAGGACTAAATAGGACGTTTAAGCTACAATGTACTTGTTAACGTTGTATTACCATAATAATTATCTTGATTATTAACATAGTATATATTATACATGGGGAGAATTATATAAACGATCATAAGGTAAAGTGGAAGTGCTAGCTTATATCTAAGTTATACAAAATGGCGTCAGTAGGCGGGCAAATGTCACTGTCCGGGACAGAATCCGATGTTGAGTGCGATTTCTTGTGTGCCCCGTGTGAGAAAAGGGGCACACGTGTGGAAGCCATAAAATCGTGTGTGGAGTGTAGACAACATTTATGCTCAACGTGCTTAGCTGAACACGACAAGTTTGATGGATTGAGGGGACACGAGATACTGGATAAAGGAGAAATTACAAGCAGAGGTCCTCGTATGCCATCGGTCATACTCAATAAGAAGTGCGGCGATCACGAGACGGAAGTTATTACTTTGTATTGCGGAAGTCACGACGACGTTTGCTGCGCTGTTTGTATTGCCCTTACGCACAGGTAGTTATGCATGACAACGTAATGTATACGTGTTAGTATGGACCCGAGTAAAAGTAATAACTTGCCTGAGGTAAATACTAAAGTATTACTACTTGTTTGCAGGAAGAATTCCGAGGTCCATATTACCTTTACTCGGGTCAAAAACAAATCGAACAGCCAGCCTATGATATTGATTATATTACAGAGGCGTAGCTACCTGCACGCAGAGTACGCAGCTGCGTACACATATTCAAAATTCAGACTAAATCTTCAAAAATGCACCTCAGAGTATCTACAACTATCAAAAAAACAAACAGGGGTACATGCCCCTGACCCCTCTAGCATAATATCTCTGTTGCGTACACTTTCAAAACGCTCTAGCTACGCCCCTGGCCCTGTATAAGTCTAGCGATCAGTCAGTTTGGAACTTGCATCACAATTGAGGGTTGGTTAGCGGCTCATCAAACAATTCGTCCATCACACACGCACACGCGCGCGTGCGCACACACCACAACCACCACCCGCACCCTGGTCCCCCACCACCATACCCACACCGTTATAGGTGCTTAAATGTCTAGTTACTATTTTTTACCTGATCTTTGCCAAACGTGTTCGGAATATTAATATCAATAACATTTTGAACAAGATATTTTATGATCTCGGTCAAAGAAGAAAGTGCCACAAATTCAAAACCAATTTAGACTGAAAACAGCCGAGTTATGGCCGTTGAATTATTTAAAACTGTTAGCACTGTAGATCCTTCATGGGTTTTTTTATCCGCTCGTCAAACTTTTTTCAAAAACGTTAATATCAATAATAGCTTGGGTAAGTTTAACATGTATAATGCTAAAGGGCGGACATACTGTTCATTTTAGATGAGAGACATTATAGACAAACATATAAAAGGACAATGGAAATTTAGTTATTTGTGAAGGTCATTTTTATATTAGGGAGCTTCTCAAGCAAATTAATCTTTGCTATCGATCAGTAAATGTCGAACTTGTGATCTAACTTTTGCAATGCATAATTATAGCAAATGCTTCTTTTTCGATCGTTGACCAACGTTTTTGTGTATCACTTAACTTGTGAGATAAGAAATAGATTGGTTTCTCATCATCAATACCCGGAATGATAGATCCATTTTCTTCACATGTTTGCGTCAGACAATCCCCTATAGCTGTCACTTGCATCTGTATACAACACATATGATCTGCACATATAGGAAACCCGAGTTATGGAATTGAAGTGAGATTTGCTTTAATATGTTCGAAAGCATTTTGACATTCGTTCGTCCATTCGAATTTTGCATAGTTTTTGTAAGAGCAATAAAAGGGGTAGACATTTCAAGAAACCATCGATAATAACTACACATGCCAATAAAACTACATACTTTTACTCATTAAAGGTCTTCATCATGACCCCTGCATTGCTTCAGGTGCAATCTCGCTCATATCACTAGAGCAGTGGCAGACAAACTATAACGTGGCTCCAGCGTAAATGGAGTGTCTACAATAGAATTTGCAGCAACTCTGCAGTTCAGGGTGAGAAGGTTCTAAACACGTTCTCCATATTTTCTCTCGATGTACATGGAGGATCAGCCTGGCATGTTCCTGTTAGGCGCCAGATAACCTTCATGTGTTGGTGCATCTTAAAACCCCAATTCAATTCATTTTAGAACAATAGCCATTAAATCGTTAAAAAAAGCCTGAAGGGGGTCAATTTATTACAGTAGTATAGTAGTAGAATGAGCCCTAGGTATAACGAGTATTGTATTTTGTTTCTAGGTTTATATGTGCAGATAACAGCCAATGGTGCTATTTGTGTACATAGCTTTTGTGAGTATGAGTACCAAGATGAGTACCGATTATTATCAGATGCATATATACGTGCCCAATAAATGTATCTAGTACAAGTCATACTTACCTTTAACTCATCAGAATTAAATGACAAATTTAAAATTGTGATCTGAAAATAAACCTTTCCGATGGTCTGTACCAAGTTATCGAGAAGGGTGATTTTCAGACGTCGATTCTAAGTAACGTTCAAATCAGTGCTCATAAATGCCTGTCACACGACCTTCACAGTCGTCGTTATCTTAAAGGAACTATGCTCTTCTTGGTGACGAATATGCATACACATAGACATGGATGATATTTAGGCTATTAAAATATATTCAAAATATATGTTTATTGGCATATGAATCTTAGTACCAATAATAAAATATTTAAATGTTTGCTTTCTTTGTAAACACTGCCCCATTGTTTACGTTATTCCAAAACAAATAGTCATATTTTCGTAAGATAAGAACATATAGCAACACAAATGTCTACATAAACAGCTACGTATTCATGACATGTTTTTTTAGTTATAAAATTATTCTTGTTTATGCGTACGCATACATGTACTCTATCGCGAATTGCACAGCCCCTTTAATCGGAGTGTAGCATCAGAACCAACGTTTCAAGGCAGAATCCGTTAGTATATAATACCGTTACTTTTAATTTTGTTGGAAAATGAAGTCAGCATTTAGAATTAGTGTGACGCGTGAGTCTATTTGACCAATAACTATTAGCGTCACTTATCCATCGATTATCGTATTAACTTAATAAGTAGTGATACCCCTCCCCACCCACTTCCACGTGAATATATATAATACCTCTCCATTAAATATTGATACAAGAACGCCTTCCACATTGAGTATTAAAGAGGTATCAATAATCGATAGAGAGATTTTATAATTACTCAATGTGGAGAGAGTATCAATACTTAATGGGGAGGTTATCAAAACTGAATGTGGTGGGGGTATCAATACTCAATGGGGGAGGGTATCAAAACTACCTAGCATGGGGTATCAATACTCAATAGGTACGGATATCAATACTCAAATGGGGGGAGTTATAAAAGCTCAATTGGGAGGGAGTATCGATACTCATCTATACTGAATATGGAGTAAGTGTCAATACTCAATAGCGGGTGCTTATCTATACTCAGTGGGTAGGGTGTATCAAAAATCAGTCAGAGTGGGTATCAATACTACAGATGGCGTTCAGGTAACCGATTGGCTAATTACCTCATGGGCACGATTTACTATTTCGTGCGCACGATTTATTTTTTCGTGCGGATGAATTATTATTTCCTGCGCACGAATTCAGTATTATCATGTGCGTACGAATTATTATTACGTTGCTACGATTTAACGATCTCAAAAGAAATAATTCAAAGGAAAATCGGGAAAATCGTTTAACCAGTTACATTGTTTCAAATCTCGGTCATTTATTATTACATAACTAGTATTCTTATCCACTTTATCAACAAACACAAAGTAGTCATGATTTCCTAAAGACATCATAAAGATATGTTGTCCTATCCATTTTAATTTGGCGTGTGTATCTTTGCATATAGGTTTTCTTATAATAATGCATGTGAGAATACTAGGAGAACATTGTATTTTGTTTCTTTTAAAATAAAATCTATTCTTTCCTATTCATTTATTAGGTTCAAAGTGGTCCTTAATGGCACACTTACGCCAGCTATTAGTGAGTAAGTGGAAAAATGTTCAGTTAGTTGCAGAATTATGGTTAGTACTGGTAACAGAAGCCACGGTTAAGATAACTGACCTAAAATGACTGAAAATGTTGATAAATGGCGTTAAAACCAAACACAATAAGAAATTCGGTGAATTGAATATCCCTCGACGGAGTGTTAATGGTCTTCTGGGTAGAAGCATAGACGGAAAATAAATACAGATGAACATAAAAAAGCTGAGCTGTTGGGTTCTGCAAGTCGTCTTGATGAGTTGAGTATATGTGCCGATTTATTTCAAAATCCCTCCATGCATGTGAGAGTTATGCAGCGGACACGAAAGTATAACGGACGGAAGAACGGACGGACACGACAAAACTATAGCCCTCTTCGTTGGGATAATAACATTAATAAAACAATAAAAAGTAAATAAAGATTTATTTTGGTGGGTGGTGGGTGCATGGGGATTTCCATGCATGTCTTGGTGGGTTGAGTATTTGTGTATTTTTGTCAATTCATTGCAACATTCCTGCAAACATGAGCGTTATGGAGATAGAATACAAAATACCTTATTAAAAACAAATATAAGAAATATATGACCTGTATGAAATTGACCTTGAAGATACAGACCACCCGGGTTTGGTTTCTGCACGTCGTCGCGATGAGATGGGTATTTGTGACAATTCATTTCAAAATTCCTCCATGCATGGAAAAGTTATGGTGCGGACGCGAAATGGACATTATTATATGCATCTAGGAAGTATATTACCTTTACTATGACCTTTATGACCTTAACCTTGATGATACAGATCCGGGTGTTGGGTTCTGCACGTCATCTTGATGAGATGAGTATAGGTCCAATTTATTTCAAAATCCGTGCATTTAAGAATTATACAGCGGACACGAAAATTGTAACGGACTAACGGACGGACGGACGAACGTACGGACAACGCCAAAACTATATCCCTCCGACTTCGTCGGGCGATAAAAAACAAAAAAGCAAAACTTGTTTATAACTAATTGGGGTGTAACGAAACCTCATGGTTAGACATGTCGGTACCGGAGTCATCCATTTTTTCCTATGCTGAATACTAATTATCGGTTTAGTGTGAACGAATGACTCCGGTACAGACATATCTAACCCTGGGATATAGCAAACCGCGAAAAATTCCTTCCTTGGACCATTCATATATAAGAGAATAGGCATCCAAATACTACAGGAAGTGTTTTTTTCTGAAGAAATGGGACCTTAGATACCGGCAGCAGTAAATGTACATTCAAAATGGTATGGATGTCACCCCTGGTGACCATATCTATATATTTTTTTTTTTTAATAAAACTCAATTAGGCCATTTGCTGATTATTTTCTTAATAAAACTCATTTCAATTAGGCCATTTTCTGGACTAACTTTTGGGTTAATTAAAATATTTCTGAACTGAATGTCTATCTGGGGAAAAAAAATCCTATATAAACAATGATAGTATTCAATTCCTTGCAAAATGTACTCTGACACCGTTTGAGATGTTTAAGTTCGGCAATCTCTACCCAGAGTCATTTGATATATGTGAGTGCAAGGAATGATAAGTTCGGGTGGCAGTAACCGGCTAAAAACGACCCGGATGACTATGCATTCTGTGGCATTTTTTGGATTGTTTTCAACACTGATGAAGGTTTTTATTGTCAAGTAGTGCATCAAAGGTCTATTTATTCAATATTGCTATAATGCTGGCCTATGAGGTTTGAATTAGATGCATATTCCCTATAAACTGAATGATACCTAAAGGTTGGTTGTTGTTGTTTTTAAGTAAAACAGATTAAATTTGCTAGGAGTCAATAGTTTACAGGGGGTCATATTTCTACGTGTGAGGGGTTGTAATATTACTGGCTTTCTCGAAAAAGTCATTCCACGACAGAACAAATTATATGACCAGGGTTTCATTTTATTACATAGAATTTTGACCGGGTATCGTTTTACTACATAGCAAAATGACCGGGAGGTCATTATTTTTTGGGGGTCCATTTATTTTCCTTACATCGGCGAGTTGATAATGCCAAAGGACATGACTTTGAAATGAAACAACCCTCGATGTGTTACAAATACTGTCTTTTCTTTGTCAACTGCAGAATGCATTTTAACTTGCGGAGTTTTAGTTTCGAGAAGGAAATAGCTTTACTTTTGCATTTGCTTTTATTATTACCTTTGCCTTCTTGTTTGTCTGTTTGCATGTTTGTTTCTGTGTTTTGTGGTTGACTGTCCTCCTTGAATGCTACTTACCCTGTCCGATCTATTTATAGTTCTTTACCTAACTGGCACATGATATCATCGATTATCGGCAGTGTGGATGAGATATATTTCGTGATTTTGTTTAGTTTCCTTAAGTCAATGCAAAAACGTTTGCTTTTATCTTTCTTATCTAGGGCACTCTAATGTGATCTTCAGCATGTTATGTTCGAGCTTAACATTTCGTCTATTACATTATCTATAATCTTTCTATTATTTAAATTATTGCGATACGGTTTTAGTTTGATAGTGGGGGTGATTACGTGTGTCAGTTTTCATGATTACCGTATCAGTGTGCCCCAAGTCCATATCCTTTTAAGCAAATATATCACTATAGACTGGTAATGTCCTTTTCGTTGATAACGACCTGGTTTGCCACAAGTATAGCACCTAAAAGCATCGGCGTATCTACTTTAAGGCCATATAGGCCCGGGCATACACATCAATTTGAAAAATGAAAAAAATGGGGTTTAAGGCTCAACATTTGTTTCTTATTTTATTTTACAGTGTAGGTAATTGAACCAAATGTTCATTCTCAAATTTGTCAAAAATATCTCTTCAACTACCACACAAGTGCTCTGTGAGATATATGCCACAACGCACCGTTGCATAGCTAAGTAAAAAAAAGAAAAAAAGACGGTTGAGCATGCCCCCGGACCCCACTAGCGTGTCGGGCCTATATATGGTTTTCAGGTCAGCTACGCCCCTGAAAAGTGTTATCATGTTGCGTTTCCTCCCTTTTCGCAACAGTAACTCATTTTACTCGACAATTTCGTGACACATGTCCAGTTATTTCAAGAATAACATCGTTTTGAAGGCCTCAAATTATATATTTCCATAGGTTCGGGCCTTATCACTATTTTTGATTGTCATTCTTTTGGGAAGTTCTGACCCTGTTCTAAGGTTAAACCGTTTCCTTAGATTCTGTTCTTTCATAGCTGCTTGATGTGTAACTGTTTTTCTCTCATCACTTTCATTTTTATGGAAATTCAATAACTTACGCTGATGGGGTCGTATCGGGTATTACAGAAAGGTACCCGGAGTACATTTATGTATACAGAAACGTACCCGAAAATCTTTGAATTCCAGAACGGCCCCCAAATATACAGAAATGTACCCGGACAAACAAGATCTCATGGACGGAGTTGAAACAATTTAGAACTTGATAAAACAACTGCTTAAACTTATTGTTTATCATTAACTATTGCGCTATTGTTCTTAAAACATATTTAGGCTGCCATAGTTAGTAATACAATACAGAACGTATCGTCATAAAACCGGAAGTTGTAAATCATCAAACCCCGCGCAAAAAAGTAAACAAATATGCAGCTCGTCATTTAAGAGAGTTGGTCAAATATTTAGACCAACTGCATTCCTTTAAGGCGGAGGCAACTGCTAGCGGCTTTTAAAAAGTGAATCGATTAAACTTTGTAAGCAATGAAGTTTCGTTTCCGCGAAGTAACAGAACGCGATATGGCCGCGTTTTACGACAAGCACATTTTGTCTCTGGTACATTTATGTATATTTGGGGGCCTTTCTGGATTTCGATGATTGTCGGATACGTTTCTGTATACATAAATGTACTCCGGGTGCCTTTCTGTAGTACCTGGTACGACAATGACCCCATCAGCATAACTTGCACTCCCCCACCCTGTCTAAGAAAAGCATCTTTTCCTAATGACAACAGTCTTTCAGCCTAAAGTTGTACACTCTTACCAACTTCTTGTTTGACCTGTCTCAACAACATAAAGCATGTTGCGAATCTGTAACCTCCGCAAAATGGGAGCGCCATTCTGCCTGTAATTGCGCTCATGTATTAGTCGGGTTCTCATTAAGATAGCGATGCATGAAATAGCTCACCGCTCCCCTACTTGACCGATAAGCAATCATATTAATCATATCTGCTGGTATTTTCTTTAACAGTGCATGTTGCTGTACAGAACGTAACCATTCGTTGAATTGTTTACAATTATCATCGAAAAGTTAACATCATGCCAAACGTGCTGTGACTAATCGTGTGTCTAACCCTGCAATTTGCTGTCCCAGCCCCATAAACAACGCCGCAACATCCAACTAAGCCATTACAAGTGTTCAGTAAAACTGAAAAACGTATTGGCTACATAATAATCTTAAGCACTAACCTCCCTGCTGGTCCAGCGACGATTTGCAGATGTCAATCCATTCGATATCCTTCGAACGGCACCAAATAAGTTCTGTATAACCATAGATCTACATACTCTGGATTCAAAACATGTAGTAAATCCAATTTATCCGCCAAATAATAATTTACCCATGAATACTTGCACGTACAGGTAAGGTTTTTTCGCGCATGCGCGTTGCGCCAACTTACGCACCGTCTTACGAATTGATCAAATCCAGGGTATTCTTACTCCCTGTCAAATCTAAGAAAACCTAGTATACATATCGTTGTTAATTTATTTGTTTTGGGAAAATATTTAAGATAGCTGGCTATTTCAAAGACGAATTGAAAGACAATTCTGCATTCTATACAGTGATTTTGTTTGAGCTTTACTAAAAACGAACTAAATAACAAAAAAATACGTCAGATCGTTTGACCGTCTGTGAAACTGCGACGGTGACGTGACTCGGCAAATTCAAAATATATAATATAGGTCGTGTACTCCTTTCTTCGTCGTATCTGACGTTAGATATATCGGCGGAATATTATCTGTTCCTAATTCGTAATGAAATGCACTACCCACTTGACGTCTTCAAATTTGAGCGCGTGTACTGGTTTTTTCCCGCTATTCCCATACTTTCTGGGTGTCGCACCCTTTTCATTATAGTGGGTAATCAAACTTTGTAGTGAATTTCTACCTATGTCATACGCCACAAGAAATGTATTTTTACATACATTCTTGCCGCCGAACCTATGCCGAATTCTCTTTCTCTTTTAACCATGTTTAGTTGTGTCAGTGTCAATGTCTTTTCACAGCGTTCCCATAATAAACAATTCCTTTTCATTTTTATCCATGTTGTTAGAACATGATGATACAGTTGAGATACAGTAAACTCTTCAGAACATTTTAGGTTACAGCCTCAACCTCGTTTTAGTTCATCGTCGTCAGTTTGATGCGAAAAGTCTTCGTCGTCACTTGAACAAATATCACTGCGATAATTATCCTCGTTTTGAATGAGGTAGCCTCTTGCAGGAGAGTTAATCATATCATCATGCAAACTAACTTGAACATCATCATCGGCGTCGCTGTTTGCGTCCTCTTCAGAATCAAGCTGAGAAACTGCCGGTGTTTTTAATGGCGTTCTACCAAAAATGTTCAGAGAAGAGGCTCTGAAGTTCCTGAAATAATGCATACAAATTAAAAATATTTCACAGATCTGGAAAAAGATCTGGAAAAAATGTTTTCTTCAAATTGATCTTAATGATTTATAAAAAAAGATCTGTAAAAAAAGGGGGGTGGGGCGGTCGTGCTATTTCAAGGGTATAGATTTTTTGTGAACATGGTAATTTAATAGCTTTCACATTTATTTATGAAAAAAAAAATAAAAAAATAAAAAAGTCATTAATGGGACGCGAACCAGCGCGAAAAAAATATAGATATTTCTTGTACAGCGCGAGAGCATTGTCGGGCGTCGCATTGTCGCGTACGACAACGCGACATTATGTCTTATTGTCGTAATGTCGCCCACGACAATGCGACATTCTTTCAACTGTTATGTCGCCAACGACATCGTGACATTATGACAATTGAAAGAATGTCGCGTTGTCGTTGACGACATTACGACAATTGTAAGAATGTTGCATTGTCGTTGGCGACATTACGACAATGCGCTTAATGTCGCGTTGTCGTGCGCGACAATGTGACGCCCGACAACGCGACATCGCGATACGACATCGCGACATCACGACAAAATTGTCGCGATCTCGTATCGCAATTTCGCGATGTCGTATCGCAATGTCGAGTTGTCGTATCGCAATGTCGCAATGTCGTATCACGATGTCGCGATGTCGCGTTGTCGGGCGTCGTATTGTCGCCCACGACACTGCGTCATTGTATCTGGCCCTAACCGGACACCGTAATAATGATCGTGACTCAGCATAAAATATACTTCCAGGGGCGTACCGATAGGATGTCCAGGTGCATGTTCACCCGTGTTTTTGTTTACAAAATACAGAGTACATATCATGGGTTTTGATAAAAAGGTTTTCCCGATGTGTACAGCGGGCATGCCCACAGTGACTATACGCCACTGGCTTCATTCTCTTTCGGCCATTTCATTTAAATTATATTATACATCTAAATGCATACTGTAAATATATATTATACAAAGAGAGATATTATTAGTTATTGGGTTTGTTACTGACCCCCTACAGAAATATGTGGGGTCAGTGAGATTTATAGGGGGCGAGGCAATAGTCCCCCTATATATCTGACTGACCCCACATATTTCTGTAGGGGGTCAGTAACACACCCAATAACTGATTTATTGCATCGAGCACTTCTGTTAAGGCAAATACCGATATTTAACCCAATGTAATGGAACGTTAACGTCATTGAGACGTTCGCGCAATTTGACGTCATGACGTTGACGTCACGACCGGTACAGTTTAAAAACATTATTAATTTACTTATTATGTTTGCTACAAACGCCTTAAAGAACTATATGTAAATGATTTAAACTTTGAATCGGAATTGTAATCTTGCTTTAGTGACCCTCTATGAAATCTACTGACCCACTATAGAATAATAGAGGGTCACCATGTGACCGCTCTAATCCAATGAAATTCCTAGGATTGTGTGCGAGGTGCAATAAATCGCATTATAACCAGGTTCAAAAAAGTTCATCGTTTTCTATCGATATTCCCTGTCATAAAATATAAAATTGGCCCTGGCCCTGGGAACATTTGTGTTGTCGCCACATCGGGCCGATCGGCATTTGATCGCATTTCACGTAGATCTAATCATATAACCTTTGTAGATAATAAATAAATCTAACTACAGAAAAAGCTTACCTCTAATTTACTGTCACTATCCATTTTATTCCATTATTTTATTTCGTTTCACATTAAAAATGTAAATTTAAAACAACCGGCCGTTTTTTTTACTTCCTGGTTAAAAATCCGCATGTAAATAATTGTGACGTCAAAAACAGGGTTTTCCCAACGTCATCAACGATGTCACTAATACAGGTTTTGTCATGATCTATATGCATATCGTTGCTGATTTGTTTATTTTGGGAACAGTTTTTCAGCTAGATGGCTAATTCAAAGACACCTTAATAGCTAATTCTTTTTTTATAAAGTGATGTCTGTTTTAGCTTTATTGAAAACTAACTAAATAACAAAATATCCGTTCGTTTATCCATAATAATTCGAAACTGCAGTGACATGACACGGCAAATTGTTAATATATATATCGGCAAATTGTTAATATATATATATCAGCACGTTCCGGTTTAATGGTGTTTAGTGGAGTTTCGATTCTAAAGCTTGTCCACTCAAATCCTCCTATGTTTTTCATCGGGTTTTCATGAAACTTCACAGGAAGTATCAGTCTGATGTCTAGTAGCACATCAGTTGAATGATTTTTGGCAGAGTTACGGGACTTTGAAGTTTTTCGATTCTAAAAGTTGTCCGCTCAATTTCTCCTATGGTTTTCCTCCGATTTTCATGAAACTTCAACGAAAGTACAGTATGATATCCAGTAGCACATATTTTTAGGACGTTTCAGTTGAATGAGTTTTGGTAGAGTTACGTGACATTGACATTTTTCAATTCTAAAGCGTGTCCGCTCAACTCCTCCTAGGTTTTCCATCTGATATCCATAATACTGTATGGGAAGTATCAGGTATCAGTATTATTTCTATTAGCGCACTTTGACAGGATGTTTCAGTTTTAAAAAGAAATTGGCGGAGATACGGGACTTGTAGTGGGGGGGATTGGTGACATATATTGATAAAAGTGTGCATTTTGTGTCAAAAGCACCAAACTTGACACATAGCTATACAATACTCCACTAAACATTTTTGGCTATGGACACACGTCAGATTTTGAAAAATAGCCTCCAAATATTCCATGAATTAATGCAGCCCATAATAAGTGGGTTTCATTAAAACTTGTTATTGTAAATACACTAAAGTCAGGGCATTGATAGACATTAAAATAAGCAATATAATTTGGGTCATTTTTTCTTCAAAATGGTCGCCATTTTCAAAATGGCTGCCAATAAAGGCTGATTTTTTTTTAGCAATCAAAATGTTCATATATCAAGACAACACCTTTGTAAAACACAAATATATTTATGTGTATTTCTATACGTCAATACATATTTGTTAGATACACCCCTATACTTCTGGGGTGAGGAGTTTTACACATGTAAACATAATATCCCAACTTTTAGTCTAGTTTGTCTTATTTGTCTTTAGCCTTAAGCAAGTGTGTTTAAGTTTCAGTCTCATCTTTTTTAGCGGCGTTTAGTTGATAATAACTCATAAGTTAACATTTAGTGACTTGGTAAAACACTATTAAAGGGACACACAACAATCTGGAATTATTTATCAAGCATCCAAATTATCACCTTATTTAATAATCCAATTTGATTTTGACTTTAAAACTGCCTGCATACTCTTTTTAAAAATAATCGAGCTTGCCGAGTCTTCTAAACACTTGGAAAAAATTAACGCAAAGGATACTTAAACAATATTTCTCATCTCTGATTTATCGGAATTAAATTAAATTAAGACCTTAAATTACATTTGCTGATTTAACAAGACACTATCAGAAAAAAAGATCAAAAAGTGGTTTGTTATATACACAAACGGAAATGTAACAACTGGTCATATCATTTGAACATTTTCAATATGAGAGCTAACATTAAATTTAATCTAATCTTACTATCTAAGTCTAAAGATCTGAATGGTATAATTTTCTTCATCACAGTCACAGTGCCCAACGTCCCATTTTCAAAAGACAGTATACAACATTCCTGCTTTGAAACATCGTTTGCAACACACTTGTCTCTTTGACATTTACATTTAATAAGTTCCTTGCAAACGCTGAGGCCTGTGGCAGTGTTATCGAGTATCGAGTATCGAGCATTGTCGAGTGGTTCGAACATATCCTCTTAAGTCACCGGATGTAGGCATGTCAGGGGTAGACTTAAAGGCCATGTCTCCAACAAAGTCCAAAACAACCTGTTTAACAACTCGACAGGTGTGCTTGATAAGAGCTACTGCAATTGGTGACATGGACTTGTTGTATGATGGAACCATTAAATGTCAACAATTCTTTGCGACATGAACATGCACTTCCTCTTGCAAAATTATCCAGCAGCACAACTTTTGGAATTGGAAAGCTTGTGCGACCTCAACATAGTATTTCCAGATTTTCTAAGAACAGGTTTTACTTCCTTCATCACATGAAGATATTTCATTACATCTAGTAAGTGTAAAAAGCAACTATTTGTCTAGGTTTATATGAACTAATGAATAGGCAATACAAGGTGCAACGATGCACCTAAAGTGATTCCTAACATTAGCTCCTAAAACTAACCCATAGCTCATCTAACTGCAGTTACCGTACCATTGCTATAACATGCACTACAACGTCTTTTTTACACTGTATATAGCATAAGTTTAGTGAAATAGTGTTTGGCATATGTCACATACAATACACGCACTGTATCAACCTCTTAATGAAATGATGGATATCAGTCTGCATCCTACTCTCGTTGTCTGATACAAGGCACATCTTCATCTCTGTTTTATTGAACGTGTTTAGTTTCTCTTATATCGCAACCGATTGATATGCCAAGTAACCAGAGTTCTACCTTTGTTTTGCATGATGGCTGTCACCCTACTAAACCTCCTGCAAGTGACATTCAACAATGCCTACTCGGCCGTTTCCAAAGGTCCATTACCATACTCTTTTTTACTAATGTTTTGCAAGCATAAAAGGCATTTTAAGGCAACTCGTATAATGTGATTAAAATCGAAATACGTTTTCAAAATTGGAAAAGGCTGGTGAGATACCCTAATCAACCATTAATCAGAACCTAATAAGATACATATATATGCGAGAAGAGAAAGCGAGTTATATAATCTGTTGTAAGCTGGTGATCACTGAGGAAAGAAGCATGTTATGGTTTATCTGTTTAAAAAAAGTGTGTTATGTCATCTATAACTCAGTTACAAACGTGTCATGACATAATTTACCTATTTGTTGAGCAATTTACGTCATAATCTATGTAACATAAGTCAAGCACCAGTAAATCCTAAATATTGTTCTTGAATATATTATCTAATTCCTCTACTGTGTCACTCAAACTGTCTCATGAACATCTTTAACGTGTTCATGATGGCAAAGATCAGAGTCTTTTCATAGGCAACGCTGATGAATTATTTCAATAACTGAAATTAACAGATAACTCAGGCCATATCTGGTTCAGATATCATCCAATTTGGAAGCTGTGATATGTTTACGGCACCTAATGCTCCTCCATCTCTTTCACAATCTTATATTTCTGCTTGTGAGCTAGTTCATTGGGTATTGATGAGACAACTCTAATGAAGTTTATCTCACACACAGATTTGATTTATTTTAAGATTTAAAGTGAACAGTACTGCAATTGCGAGCTTTTGGTTTCTCTTTATGATTGTCATGTGCAATACTCCATTGTAAGTCCGGTTTACAATAAATATGGTAATCACTTGATGAGCATTCCCTGATACATGTGTTTATTTCAGAAAGGAATATGCAGTATCATATGATATTTGTCACACGGGCACTGATCCATCTAAAGTCTTCAAACAAGACCACTTTGTCTGCGATTGTTTTAAGTGTCTCCATTTTAAATATGAAGGCTTCCATTTTGATCTTCACATTGGGTTTCAGGCCAATTTCATTGTTTCTGCTCGGCAACTATATAGTTTAGACGTAATTAACCCGTTAGCATAAAATGTCTGCGTTTAGGTTTTGTTTACTTGTTTTGTCTTGTAAAATAGGGTTACCAAGTCAAATAATGTATTTTAGGGTTTTATAAATATATTTTAAAATGAACCATCAGTGTCTGATAAGAAAATTAGTTTAGTACCCTTCAGAAATTCCAAAGGCAGGAGAAAACGTAGAGTCAATCCGAAGTGAAATTTGATTTAAACGTGTACATCCCTTAACACCTTAACCATAGGGTGCCTCTAAATAACTTTATTGCAATATTATCACACAAATACTATGCCAAGAAAACTGAGTGAACAAATTCAACAAATTAATTACTTTCTTACAAACAACTATTAAACAAATTTATTTATTTAGTATTTTCAACATGTGTAGGCGGCCATTTTGAAAACGGTTGGCATTTTAAACTTAAAATATACTCAGATTGGATTTCATAACCATTTGTCTATTATTTTGTGGAATTTGTTGCGCTTGCCATAATATATTTTTGTTAAAACCTGATACATATAGATTCAACTGATTATTTATTACATATTTGGTGGCCATTTTGAAAATGGTGGCCAATTTGAAAATGGCAGCCATTTTCAAATATCTGACGTGGGTCCATAGCCAGATTTTTTCAGTATGGTATTGTGTAGCTATGTGCAAAGTTTGGTGCTTTTGTCAAACAATGCACAATTTTTTCACCAATCTGCCCCACTATTCAGTATTGTTAGCTCATCATACATTTTCCATCCGATTGCATTTTACATGTATACCTCTATTCGTGGAGCATCCATCGGTTCTACCGATTTCTTTTGGTTAAAGTTTTTGTTTTTCCTCATTTCTCAAAAACGAAATATCAGAAAGCTTTGAAATTTGGAACACTATCATTCCAGAATGTGATATGACAAGAACCATAACTCCGTCATTTATTTCACCTGAATTATTTCACCTCGTTTTTATCATTTCGAAAGCATGTGCTGTCTTGGTTTTCAGCAGTATATATAAAAAAAAATCATTGTCTTCATTTAGCAATTTAACTTTATCGTCCTGCGAACACTTTAGACGTGTGGATGATATTTCTTGGATAGCATATAATAATAAGTTAATTTTCATCAAGTTTTAGCATACGTTTTTGTGGTTTAGGGGTAGAGTTAGGTGGATTTGGGGAAATAGATAGAATTGGGTATTTCGTTTAATCGTCCTGAAATCAAATCTCAGGACCGGCAAGAAAAATGAGTATTTGAAAATGAGTATCCTTACCATAATATTGCTCCAGGTAAAACACTTTTTTTAAGTCATATTATTGCTCCAGGTAAATAAATCTGATCTACCTCCCAACGGAAAATCGGGGGAAAACAATTTCTGTCCCAATACTTCTCGCTTGTCAAACAACGTTTTCTTGATTCTTTATATAAAGTGGGTGGGAAAATTTTTGCCTCTCATAGTATTGGAAATATTTTCCAAAGTTCTTGCATTACTGAGAAATAACAAGGTAATAATAGCAGCTGTTTAACTTGTTTTCAGGAAAGCTGACCTTTGAATGTTCACGTTTACTTTATATTTGAAAGCAAACAGCCCGGAAATGTTCTGTAGTATCTTTCGACATCCAATTACAACGGCTATGAAGTAAATTAACAAAAGCTGCTCCTTTCGTATTTAATGGCACGAATTTACTAACCTTGGGTAATTTTCGCAGAATTGCTCGCTATCGGCCCGGGTAATTACATCAGCCTAGGCAATATTCGGTTGATTGATATTTACCCTACCTATGGATGTGTTTTTCTCCTGATATACTGCTAATATTTTAAAAGTTGTATTTATGATTCGGTATGCTAAACGCCTTATAGCAGTATTACATTATGTTTCTTTTCTTGTTTTAGTAACTTGATTATGCATTGTACTCTTCAGGTCATGTCAAGACGTTGATTACATACCAAATATTGCTAAGGGCATACAATCAAGTGGAGAGGTCAAGGACGTCAACGAATTTTTAAAGAAAACCAAGATCGATCTCAGGAATACACACAATCAAAAGCAACGAGATTTACAAAGAATCAACCAAGAGAAGAACAAATCCCTTTCCGCCATCGATGAATTTAGAGAGGAAATGGTCAATCACCTAGACGACATGGTCAAAAAGGCTAAAGATAAAGTACACGATCGACATGGTGAGTTAACGAACGCGATAAATAACAGCATGCAAAAACTGGAGAAGACGATTACAACACTTGACAACAGTGTCAAGCACCTGGAATCTTACAAACTAGACGACGAGGCTCGTGTATTTCTTAACGTGAAACAGGGGAAAAGCAACGCATCTGTAGGTAGTGAACTATTGCAAGAGCTGGGGGCAGAAACAGAGAAACTCAGCTACTACATCAACAGTAACATCACAGATTACTTTATGAACCTGAAGTCCATTGGAGATATCCGTGCTTTGGATCAGGAAGATGAAACTCACAGCCAAGCCTTAGATGAGGATGAGAAACTATCCTTAACGTCTACGGATGTTGATGAGGTTGGGCAACTATTCATACAATCTATGGATGATAGGAAAATCAGTTCCGCTACTCTACATGAAGAATGCAATGTCAAGGTCAGTGGGGATAAAGAAACATGTGACATACTGGGGTCATGCATGATGGATGATGGATATATGGTGATATCCGACCACAACAATAACAAACTAAAGCTACTGAACTCTGCATTCGAAATCGTTGACATATGTTCCGTACCGTGCCATCCATGGGGTGTGTGCCGCACCGGTCCAACAGAAGTAGCAGTAGTTCTGTATAGTGACATACAGTTTGTTTCCGCTAGTGATAAACTGTTTCTCACGAGGTCCTTTAAGGTGGGCGTGCCTAGTCGTTATTTGGCCTTCTGCAAGGGGGAACTGTTTGTTACCTGCGGTGGTAGTTACTGTCCGGGAATCACGCCACACGTCCGTGTATACAACCTGACAGGAAAGCACCTGTTTACCATCCAAAATGACATATCAGGGAAGTCGATATACAAAAGCCCATATGATATTGCCATCAGTAATGATGGTACCAGCATACACGTTGCCGATCAATGGAGAAAGAATGAAAAGGACAATTACACCGGTGTCATCAGCACCGTCAACCTAAAGATAGACCAATCATCAAAAATCAATTGCAATCTGACGAATATCTGGGGAGTCTGTATGCTGGAGAACAACAACCTGCTGGTGTCTGACTTCATGTCTAGCGACGTCAACCAAATAAGCAGTGATGGAAATATGTTGGGCAGAATACTATCTGAAAATGATGGGATAACTAATCCACAGGCGCTTTGTTACGACCAGGTCAACTCTCGGCTGATTGTTACCATGGCAAATACAGATCACATCAAAGTGTTTGATTTGATCGAAGAAGAACCTGAGTTGTTCGAATAAGAAGTAGATGCAGAATGAATCGTGTTAATAAGGTGTGTTAATGTAATACGGTGAAATACAAACGTTTGAGAAATGTAGGAGAAGTTAAAAGCGGACAAGTTTACATTTGAACCGCTGCGATTCCCGTAACGTCGCCAAAAATCATTGAACAGAAATGTCCTGAGAAACTGCACTCAATAACTTCAGTTAGAAATTAGATACTGGAACGAAACGTGCTGTGTAGGTTACTTATATGAAAAATAATCTTGGGATTGCATTTGAGGACACAGGGGTCAAGGTCACTGTTACTAAAGGTAGAGTTTATAAATCCAAACTGACAATAAACGATCAATTGATAACACTCATTTATCGTTAGAAAAACGGTTTCCGCTCAATAACTTTAGTTCGGAATGAGATATTGAAACGAGTATTGCTGTGTATGTAGCTTATAGGTTATAATTGCTTTTGAGTTCACTGGACTCAAGGTCATTTTAATAAAAATAGAAAGATAGTTTCCGGTCAATACCTGTAGTTAGAAATGAGATCAAAATGGAACGAATCAGTAGTGTTATTTTGTACTGGTCCTTTGGGACCAACGAGCCCAATATAGGTGGCTTTAAAGTAGAATACCGCTTAAGCCGGTGCTAGGGGGCGTGAGAAGTGTTGCTTCTTTCATTACTTCTCATGAACAGACTCAATAAAACCGAGTCTGCTGCTTTATTCTCTGAATTGTGTTTGTTGCTCTCAAAGGATCACCTTTATCAGTATTTATTGTTATGTAGGTAGTGTATATTTGAAGAAAGCGTAGGATTGTAATTGACTCACTGGTGTTAAGGTCACTGTTTCAATAAATTCTGAAACTTAGGAAAAAAATGGTTTTCGGGAAATAACTTTAGTTAGGAATGAGATATTGCAACAAAACGTGTGTGTGTATGTAGCTTATATGGCAAGAAAGCTCAGGGTGGCATGTGAGGTCACTGCGGTGTAGGTCTATTACATGAATTATTAGAATGAAATATAGAAATGCAAATTGGGAACGAAACATTGTAGGTAGCCGATGGGACTTTTTAACTCACCTGAGCCGAAGGCTTAAGTGAGCTTGTGTGATCAATTTTCATCCGTCTGTCTCTCCGTAAACAGCCGGTTAAACGACATCTCCTCAGTAACCACTGAGTCAATTTTGACCAAACTTCACATAGATGATTCTGAGGTCAATTGTTTTCCAATTTGTTAAAATTAGGTCAAGTGACGTCCAAGATGGCCGCCATTACCATAAAGGGTCAAAACCTAAATTAAATCATCATAAATAAGAACCACTGAACATATTTCAATATTATTTTGTCGAGCCCGATTACGGATCTCGATTTTGCGATCACAGTATTGTCCGGGTGTACGTATGTCAGTTCGTTCGTTCGTTTGTCAGTTAGTCCTTGCGACCGATTTTCATTTCTTAATATCTTCCTTGCAGGATTTTTCTTTAATAGATCCAACATCACGTGCAAAATTTCGGATCGCTATGACCTACGTTCGACGAAATATAGGACACGTCAAGTCTCCGCTACTATATGCGTATCTTGCTTCTTTCTCGCAGGACATTCACCAACCTTCTCCAGAATGCTCCTTATATTCATCTAACATCTCATGTACAATTGTGGGTCGCTGTGACCTACTTTCGACAAAAAATAGGTCATGTCCGGTATCCGCTGCGACATGCGTATCTTGCTTCTTTCTAGCAGGACTTTCACCAACCTTCTCGCACATTCTCGTTTTGATCTCGCACATTATAAACCCGCTGGATATATTTTAGTTTTTATCTGACATAGGGTTTGATGTATTTTATACACACATTTTCGAAAGATTGAACATAATACAAACACATTCTCCCAACTTACATTGAACGTCTATCTCTCAGCACCAAACGAAGAAAATATACAGCTTTATCGTGTTTCTAACAAGTTCAATTTGTTGTTTGAACGTAACGTTGCCTTAAAATAACGTAATCGTTGTTTTGGCAATCGTAATCGCTCGACCAATCAGTCATTCTTCGGGATCCCGCCTCGTGTGTATTACGGCGCTTCGGTATGTTCAAAATCTTGACATTTTGATCGCCGGAAGGCAACGGCACAGAAAATAGTGCACTGTTGCTATGTAAAAAAAAATATGGCCACTATCCACACGTGTTGATGTTTAATTTGCGTTGAGTGTTTGTTTTTTTACAATACAGATGAAGGCTTTATCACTGCTTTCATGTAAACAAACTATTGATGGAGCAATCGGCTGAATAACATTGCAACATTTGGGTGATAACTTTGATTTTGAATGCAAATTTGTTTTGGCGGGAATCTAAGGCGCGATGACGTAACCAATATGGAAACCTGCATATTACCTTTGAGTAATGCTGCGAAACAGTGTACGAGATGTTGCGAATGGTTGTTTTGGATGTTTTTCGACGTTAAAAATCGTTTAAAACGACGTTCTAACGGTTGAAGGACGTGGCGTCAGAGGTCTATATAGCTTTTTTAAAAACTCCTCAGTTAGTTTAATTTTAAGTTGAGTATTTTTATAAACCGTGTAGACTATGTAACTGCTGCGTTTGATTATAAAGAAAAAACCGTTACTCGATGGTTAAGGCGTATTATCTTTTTCACTCATTCTCATTCACTCTTTCCTAAAAACAGACTCGTAATATCTCATGTAGGATTTCCTTATAATCAAACACAACGGTTAAAATAATCTGTGTTTACTTTGCTTACATCAGTGTAACTTTTGTGACAATTTACAAACCAATATATAGAAGATATATGTTGGTTTAGAGTGAATATATGATTTATTTTCATCGAAAAGTGAAAAATCTTAAAGCACTAGTAAAAATATTTGATTTTTCTCAAAATATTTGAGTTTTCTCACTTCTCGAAGAAAATGAATCCGATATTCACGATAAACCAACAAATATTCTATTGATTATATACTCACAACCTTGAAATGTATGCACATAATGCGCCAAAACAATGATGTCAATAACGTCAACAACGTCAACAACGTCAACAGCGAAATTACGTCGTTTTCGGTATTTCACATGTGAAATATAAACTATGAAAATATAAGGTTTTATTTTAATCATAAAATCAACTATTTCGCTGTAAAGTATATAATAAAATATGATACTAAAGGAAAAAAGAAACGCAACTCGGGAATTTCCGCTATATATCATATGTATAATATCCTGCTGTTAATCAAATGGTACAAGGCTACATTAGACTTTTCATTTCGTAAAAAATACTAAAACAACACATAACACACCAAATGTTTTCCCTTCAAAGTCTCGTTATTGATAAAATATAGGTTTGCAGGTGAGAAAACTTAGGCCGTAAAATTTTGCAATCTCTTTTTATTAAATACGGTACTGAAATAGCTAAAATTTTAAAAGCGGAACTTGTATGTAATGAATTTCGTGTTACAAAGTGAAATGTGATTAAAATCTTTTGTTTTCTTTAAGAATTAATTACATGAATAATTTAAATTTGCACTTTAAAAAAATCAGTGCGAAAAACCAAGTCGCACGCTCAAATTTCCATTTAAAACTTTCTTCGCGCGCTTTAAATCTTAATTTTTAAAAATCTCAGGAGTTTTGGCAGGCCTGCTAGATAACAAAAAAATAACTATTGGTATGTTACATTTTTCTGAAGTTTGTAGCAAATAGTTAATGACTACAGAGAATATACAACTTGTATTAAATTCGAGATTTCTTAAGAGCTTGAAGCTTGGAATTTTCGGAATGCGACGCTTAATTGTATTTGCCTGTATTGATATTATGCATGAGTAACGCTAGGTTAACATCAATAAAATTGTCATCTACCAAACACAAACTATTTGGTAAATAGAGTATCACCTTTCAGACTTTTTGCGTTTGTTTTAATGTAATGTATTTTTATGATTATGAAATGTTTAATTGAGTCGGTCAATGAAATGTAAATTTGAAACAAATTTACATGTGAACCAGTAAAATTCACAGTTAAAGCAGTTTGAATAATATCTTACCACGTTAGAACTTGATAATGTAACAAAGAATATATTACCCTGTTGTCTATTAACTGTATATATGTATTTTGATTTAATGTAGTTGCATGTTCTTTATTGCTTGTTTCAAACTTAGCAGATTTTGATTTATTATTGATATCTGCTTACGCATGTTAACAATGATATGATCACGTGACTGTAAAGTTATATGGTGTCGCATTTAGGGCCGGTTTCGAATGTTTTGCATGGGCATCGCTGTCACGTGACCTTTCTTAATTTGAGGGAGAACTGATTTTATTGTAGAGAGAGAGGGGGTTGATTTTCGGGAGCTGAAGTAGGAAGATGTAGAACGAAATCAAGACCTTTAGCGTTTCGGCGTCGTGTATACAGATTATGCAGGAAAACTGTAAAGTGTAAGCTGTAAATAATTAAAAAGAAGGATAAAAAAAAAAATATAAAAATAAAAAAATAAGAAGGTGCATGATTGTAATCATTGTTAACGTTATAACTTTTAAAAGGTCGTAAGTTTATCAAGTTTTTGATAACAAATCAATAATTATTGGTACGTTACATTTTTCTGAAGTTTGTAGCAAATATTTAATGTCTACAGAGATGATGCAACTTGTGTCAAATTCGAGATTTCTTAACAGCTTGAAGCATGGTATTTTCGAAATGTGACACTTAATTGTATTGGCCTGTATTGATATTATGCAAGGGTAACGCTAGGTTAACATCAATAAAATTGTCATCTACCAAACACAAACAATCTGGTAAATAGAGTATCACCATTTAGACTTTTTGCGTTTGTTTTAATGTAATGTATTTTTATGATTTTGAAATGTTTAATTGAGTCGGTAAATGAAATGTAAATTTGATTCACAGTTAAAGCTGTTTGAATAATATCTTACCACTTTAGAACTTGATGATGTGTCACAAAGAATATATTACCCTGTTGTCTATTAACGGCATATATGTATTTTAATTTAATATAGTTGCATGTTCTTTATTGCTTGTTTCAAATTTAGCATGATTTTGATTTATTATTGATATCTGCTTACACATGTTAACAATTACCTAACTTACAGATATGATCACGTGATTGTAAAGTTATATATGGTGTCGCATTTAGGGGTGGTTTCGAATGTATTGCATGGACATCGCTGTCACGTGACCTTTCTTAATTTGAGGGAGAACAGATTTTATTATAGAGAGAGGGGGAGTTGATTTTCGGGAGCTGAAGTAGGAAGATGTAGAACGAAACCAAGACCTTTAGCGCTTCGGCGTCGTTTATATAGATTATGCATATGTTATGAAAATGGAAAACTGTAAGTGTAAACTGTAAATAATTAAAAAGAAGGATGAAACTAAACAATAAAATAAAAAAATAAAAAATAAATAAAAAGTGCATGGTTGTAATCATTGTTAATGTTATAACGTTTAAAAGGCCGTAAGGTTATCAAGTTTTTGATAACAAATCAATAATCATTGGTATGTTACATGTTTCTGAAGTTTGTAGCACATAGTTAATGTCTACAGAGAAGATGCAACTTGTGTCAAATTCGAGATTTCTTAACAGCTTGAAGCTTGGAATTTTCGAAATGCGACACTTAATTGTATTTGCCTGTATTGATATTATGCAAGGGTAACGCTAGGTTAACATCAATAAAATTGTCATCTACCAAACACAAACTATTTGGTAAATAGAGTATCACCTTTCAGACTTTTTGCGTTTGTTTTAATGTAATGTATTTTTATGATTTGAAGTTTAATTGAATCGATAAATGAAATGTAAATTTGATTCACAATTAAAGCAGTTTGAATAATATTTTAGATCTTAGTCTTACCACGTTAGAACTTGATAATGTCACAAAGAATATATTACCCTGTTGTCTATTAACTGTATATATGTATTTTAATTTAATATAGTTGCATTTTCTTTATTGCTTGTTTCAAATTTAGCATGATTTTGATTTATTATTGATATCTGCTTACGCATGTTAACAATTACCTAAATTACAGATATGATCACGTGACTGTAAATTTATATGGTGTCGCATTTTGGGGCGGTTTCGAATGTATTGCATGGACATCACTGTCACGTGACCTTTCTTAATTTGAGGGAGAACTGATTTTATTGTAGAGAGAGAGAGAGAGGGAGTTGATTTTTTGGGAGCTGAAATAGGAAGATGTAGAACGAAACCAAGACCTTTAGCGCTTCGGCGTCGTTTATATAGATTATGCATATGTTATGAAAATGAAAAACTGTAAATTGTAAACTGTAAATAATTAAAAAGAAGGATAACAGTAAAAAACAAAAAGAAGGTGCATGATTGTAATCATTGTTAATGTTATAACGGTTAAAAGGCCGTAAGGTTATCAAGTTTTTGATAACAAATCAATAATTATTGGTATGTTACATGTTTCTGAAGTTTGTAGCAAATAGTTAATGTCTAAAGAGAAGATGCAACTTGTGTCAAATTCGAGATTTCTTAACAGCTTGAAGCATGGAATTTTCAAAATACGACATTTAATTGTATTGGCTTGTATTGATATTATGCAAGGGTAACGCTAGGTTAACATCAATAAAATTATCATCTACCAAACACAAACTATTTGGTAAATAGAGTATCACCTTTCAGACATTTTAAGCAAGAGCGGCAGTAATTAAATTATGTCATAAATACGTCTTCAAACAGCAGTCTCGCATTATCAGACAAAGTCATAATCGCATAAACATGTTAAATTCCTATTTAACCAAATACTCGAGAGTGATAAAGTTGCGTCACATTGCGAATGATAAGATGACAGCTTGGCAACCACGACATTTATATGGATATCTCTTTTTGGTAATTAAACGACCGTACAAGATTATCAATCTGCCAAATGAGATAATTATTATAACATACACTTTAGGCATGTCAATAGTGCTCAAATAAACAAAATAAAACTCAACGAAATTCTTTTCTCAAAAATAAAGATTTAGAAAATTAAAAATAATGACAAAAAAAAAGATTTTTTCTATGCTAAATCGCTCGTTGTGTAACAGTAAATAAAAAATAAAAAAATAAATGCTAAATTTAAATTTGGCGGAGCACATTTTCCTTGGAGAGTGGGGAATTGCAGTAAAGTAGAGTAATATTAGTTCATTGGGAATTGTTAGAGTATAACATTTGTGTTTGTTTTAATGTAATCTATTTTTTATGATTTTGAAGTATTAAGTTTAATTGAGTCGGTAAATGAAATGTAAAGTTAAAACAAATCTACATGTGAACCAGTGAAATTTACAGTTAAAGCAGTTTGAATAATAGTTTAGATCTTAGAGTCTTACGTCGTTAGAACTTGAGAATGTCGCAAAGAATATAACTCTGTTGTCTATTAACTTTATAGATGTATTTCAATTTAATATAGTTGTATGTTCTTTATTTCTTGTTTCACATTTACCATGAATTATGTCTCCCCCCATACTGGGGAGACATTGTTTTTATCTTGGATGTCTGTCTATCTGTTTGGATCTCTGTCCGTCACAAGTCGTGTCCTCTCCATATCTCTTGAAGCGCTGGAGGGATTTTGAAATAACTTGGCACAAATGTTCACCATATCGAGGCGACATGCAGACCACAACTTCCAACCACGTCCGTTCAATGTCAAGGTCACACTTAGAGGTCGAACGTCATATGCACTACGTTTCTTGTCCTCTCCATATCTCTTGAACCGCTTGAGGGATTTTGAAATAACTTGACACAAATGTTCACCATATTGAGACGATTTGCAGAGCGCAACTTTCAGCCACGCCCGGTCAAGGTCACACTTAGAGGTCGAAGGTCATATGCACTATATTTCGTGTCCGCTCCATATCTCTTGAACCGCTTGAGGGAATTTGAAATAACTTGGCACAAATGTTCACCATATCGAGGCGATGTGCAGAGCGCAACTTCCAGTCACGTCCGTTCAAGGTCAACGTCACACTTAGAGGTCGAAAGTCATATGAACTATATTTTGTGTCCGCTCCATATCTCTTGAACCGCTTGGGGATTTGAAATAACTTGGCACTAATGTTAACCATATCGAGACGACGTCAGAGCGCAATTTCCAGCCACGTCCGTTTAAGGTCAAGGTCACACTTAGAGGTCAAAGGTCATATTCACTATATTTCGTGTCCTCTCCATATCTCTTGAACCGCATGAGGGATTTTGAAATAACTTAGCACAAATGTTCACCATATCTTTCGTTCCGCTTCATATCTCTTGAACCGCTTGAATGATTTTGAAATAACTTGGCACAAATGTTCACCATATCGAGACGACGTGCAGAGCGCAACTTTCAGCCAGGTTGGTTCATAAATTATGGGGGGAGACATATGTTTTTGTTACAAAAACAACCCCGTCTAGTTTGATTTATTATTGATATCTGCTTACGCATATTAACCATTATCTAAATTACAGATATGATCCCGTGACTGTAAATGTATATGGTTTGGCATTTAGGGGGCGTGTCCGAATGTATTGAATGGACATCGATGTCACGTGACCTTTATTAATTTGAGGGACAACTGATTTAATTGTAAAGAGAGAGAGGGAGGTGATTCTTTGGGAGCTGAAGTAGAAAGATGTAGAACGAAAACCAGAACGTTAGCGATTTTGCGCCATGTATAGAGATTGTGCATATGTTGTGAAAATGGAAGACTGTAAATTGTAAACTGTAAATAATTAAAAAGAAGGATAACACTATAATGTATTCTGAGCTGAGCTAATTCCCGTGAAAACGACCATTTGGAAAGATACACGCAAACTTAGAGAACCTTTACGAATTACGTGATGATGAAATGCAACGTTAACAACGACATACACAATCAGGTTACAAAATGAAATGGAAATGAATAAAAACTAAGACAATCTTTCTTATAACATTAATATCGTTTATATCAAACCTATCATTCATAATTTTAAAGGGAGACCTAAAATTACATCTCGATGTATTAATCTAGAATCAGTTTGAATTTACAAATGCTTTCATATAATTAAATGAAAGGTAATAAAATATGTAAGTTTTAAAGTTTTATTTTTTATTCTACAAAATTATGTGTGCAAAAAAACGCATTTTACTTTGAATTATTTTATTTAACTAAGTATTAATAATGATCTTCAAATATTTGAAATATGAAGAAAAACTAACAGGACGCCGCGAGTTTTAAGTCAATCAAGATTGCCGTGTGTCCGTTTAATAATATTATTTTGTTTATATAACTTCGGTAAAACAATCTCATTTAAGCTCTTGTGATAACAGAACAGCAGATCTTATGGCGTGGTGCGTCGTCCGTCAGTCTATCGACTCGTCTGTTCGTAAACTATTTTTGGCGACTACTCCTCTTAAGGTTCTGAAGGTACTGGATGGATTTTCATGAAACTTTACAGGAATGTTGCCGATAAGGTTTAGTTGAAATGTTGGCGATTCCTTCTGTAGGTGTCACCATCCTCGGTGGAAACTTTTGATTCAAGTTGTGTTGATGTTGAAGGTAAAATTGAGCGCAATCGTCTGCTCATTAACAGACGGGAGGGTGATTGGCCACACTTTATAGGGGCATTCCTGTGCTCTAGGATAGCAAGATACGGATCTCTCTGCTTTTGCTTTAGAAAACAGGTTTTTAACAGTTTGCACTGTTTTCCCTGCAAGACCATTGGACTGGGTGTATGTGGGACTGGATGTGACATGCTCAAAATCCCTTTCCTTTGCAAATTTGGCAAACTCCTGGGATGAGTATTGGGGGTCATTGTCTGAAACACGTTTTTCTGCAATTCCATGACCGTAGAAGAAACGTTTGAGATTGTTTATGACAGTAGCTGACATAGTATTGGCCAACTTACCGACCTCAAAGTAATGACTGTAATAGTCTACCAGTACTACATACTCGGTGTCATTCCAAGTAAATAGATCTGCCAAAGGCGATCTGGTACTTTACTTGAGACCAGTGGTTCCTTGCAGTTAGAGTTTCTTCGCTTGAGGCAGACAGAGCAGTTAAGTACCTTGTTGGTAATCTCTACTGTCATGTTGGGCCAAAACATGTCTCGGGCTCGTTGTAGACGTTTTTCAACGCCCATGTGTCCAGTGTGTATTCTGTCTAGCATGGTCTGTCTATAGTCGGGAAGGGATGAGTATTCTCTGACCTTTCAGAATAATACCATCCACATAGGTCATTTCGTCTCGATAGCTTCAGAAGTATGTGACTTGGGAAGGACAGTCTTTTCGGTTGTCAGGCCAACCGTCAAGAATAATCTTCTTCAGTACCTGAAGCTGGGAATCGGGACTCTGTACCGTGCCTAATAGCAGTCATTTTCTGGTCACTGATCGGGATGCTTGTCATGACAGTATGAACTTGTACGTCCATGCCTTCTGATAGGAGCGGATATGTGTCGGGTAGCGATTTGTGTGAAAGGGTGTCAGCAAGGGGTATGTCCTTGCCAGGAACATGGGTCAGGTCATGTCATACTTTTGGAGTTGGTGTAGCATACGCTGTAAGCGTGGTGGAGCTACATGTAATTTTTTTTTCATAATAGAGACTAGGGGCTTGTGGTCAAACTGTACGTTGATTCTTTTTCCATATACGTACCGGTGGAAACGTTTACAGTCGAAAAGTACAGCAAAAAGCTCCTTTTTAATTTGCACGTAGTTGATTTCGCAGGGCGTTAACGATTTAGATGCGCAAGCCACAGGGCGATCGTTTTGTAGAATATTTGCACCAAGAACGTGCTTTGATGCATCTACTTGCAGGGTAATGTCCTGGTTTGGATTATGAAAGTACAGGACCAGGGTATTAGTAATAACCTCTTTAATCCTCTTAAATACCTTATTTTGGGGTAGTCCCAGGAGAACTCAACGTCTTTGGAGAGAGGTTTCCTTAAGGGGCTAGTCAATTCTGCCAAGTTTGGTGAACATTTGGCAAGATAGGTAATCATACCTAATACAGTCTCTAGTTCATTCCGGTTTGTTGGTGGTGTCATGTCATTGATCGCAGCAACTTTTGCAGGATCTGGTTTCAGTCCGTCAGCCGACAGAACATGGCCAAAGTAATGTATTTCTGTCAACCCGATGTTAAGCTTTTCATAATTTTCCTTTGTCTCGGCACCGTCTGAGGACTTGTTCAAGATTTTTGTCATGTTCTCGTTTGTCACGGCCGTAGACAAGTATGTCGTCTACAATTGCAGACACACCACTAAGGCCTTCGAAACTCTCGTCTAATTTGCGTTGGAACTCGTCCTGTGCGGGCATATTCCAAAGGGAAGTCGCAAAAATCTGTACCGTTCATGGGGAGTATTAAATGTCGTGAGGAATGAGGACTCCGGTTTGAGTTTAATTCCCCAGTACTCATCACGTTTTGAGAAAACTTTTGCATTTGCAAGGTCAGGCTGTATGTCGTCTAGAGTTTTCATGGGATAGTGTGGTCTTTTGATGCAGTCATTTAAGTATTTGGGTCTAAGCATATACGTAAACTACCGTCCGACTTTTCAACAATGACTAGACTATTAACCCAGTCAGTAGGCTCTGAGACTTTAACTATGATTTGCTGCGTTCCATTCGGTCAAGTTCCGATTTAAGCCTGTCGCGAAGAGCAACTGGCACTCTTCGCGGTGCATGTATAACGGGTGTAGCATTTTCGTTTAAGTGAATTTCGCATTCACCGGGAAGCAAATCAATACCACTAAAAATGTCTCTGTATTCTGATAAGATAGATTTTTTGTCATGTGGCGTGCTGGGCTCAGAATCAGAGTCGACAGCATTTACAAGCTTGATTAGATTGAGTGATAGACTGGTATCGATACCTACAATTGGAGTAGAGGAAGTTTCTACAACAAAGAACTCATGGTGCACATGCACATCGTGAAAGGAACACGACAGTGTGATGCACCCTGTAACCATAAGGGACTTGCCATCATAAGCAGTCAATTGCTTTTTGGCTGGGGTCAATGGACCATGAATGTTTAATGACATAAATGTCTTCAAGGGAAGAATGTTGACCTGTGATCCAGAGTCTATTTTATAATTCCTGTGTTTTGAATTATTATCCATAGTCTTTTTCCTGCACACGGTTGCAAAATGATTCAATTTTTGGCAGTAATTGTACGTTAGACCATGTGAATAGCCACAAGTGTCACAGTTTTTCTTTGGTTTCTCCTGTCTGTAACTAGAGTGGCTGTGGTGGGAGCGTCCTGGACCGGATCTTCCTGAAGAGGGTCTTCCTGTCGGTCGTGTATGTCGTTTAACTGCATGAATATCCAGTGGATCTGATTCATGGCTCATCTCTTTCATCTGAGCTTGGCTCATTTCATATGTCTGGGCTATGTCGATGCATTTGTCTAGCGTTAGACAAATGTGGTCACGAACCATCTGATCTTGCATGTCTGCAGGGTATAGCCACTGTCTTTCACCAATAACTTGAGATCAGTGACGAATTGTTCACATTTTTCATCGGATTGAGTTCTAGGATTTGAACCTATATCATGCATAAATCTCATTTGACTTGGGTTTGCAGTACAACTCAAATACTGTTACATTGTTCAGTTGAAACATATTCACCATTTGCATGATATATTAATGTACCACGGGAAGACGAGAATTTGTATAGTGTTCTTAGGCGGAGTTTAGGCAGGGCCGTTCAATAAGTTTGTGTTTTAATGCAAGTAAAAGTTAGGTATTTTACATTTTATATCTCTAAAGGGCAAAATTGTTTAAGGATCCTTTCGAGTAGATATGAAAATTGCGTCTGTTGCCAATTGTGTCATGGAATGAACGTGGGAAATGATTCTTTTGGCGGAACGTTGGGTTATAAAGTGCATTTTTTCCAGTAGTGGCCGGGGGGAATTGAAGAAAGATAGTTGCTTTGCTTGGAGCAGTCGTTTGGAAAGAATGATATTCACAGGCAATATGTGGTCAGTATATCTACGAGGAAAACTGCATCACTATATTGACGAGCTGAATGGATCAAACATACCATAATGATAACATACTTCATGGCTGGAATAGCCATTTTAAAGCATTAGCCACTAGAGACGACTATTCGAATTTCGATACAGAATATATGAACCAAGTTGATGATGAAGTAGAAATTATATACACAATGTGCACTGATCCTAATATCAACCCTATACCGGCAACTATAGACGAGATAAGCTTAGCAGCTAAATCGCTCAACAGAGGCAAGGCCCAAGATGTATATGGTGTATCAGCTGAACATATATACTACGGCGGTACACAATTACTGCAATCTGTACAGACTATAATAAACAATATTTTATTCTCAAGAAATGTTCCAGCAAACTTGAAGCTTGGTATTTTAAATCCTATTTTTAAAAATAAGGGTAATATTACACTCTAAATATTATCGAGGTATCACGAATTACTCCGACTATGACTAGATTGCTTGAATCAATGTTGAAAATCAGAGTCAAGCCAATAATTCTATTGAAGCAAAATCCGCTTCAGAGAGGCTTCACAGAAAACTCATCGCCTATGAACTGTTCCTTAATGATAGATCATCTATGTAACGGACCCTGGCTGCTAAAAACTGCGTTACCTTGATGCACATGTAACGGACCCTGACTGGTAAAAACATGGGGAAAATGACACTGCTGTCAAAAAGTTCGAAAATAAATATAAATTATCGTATGTATAAGAAAACACTTGATGCGACGGAACTTTTGAATATCATATCCTTCGGAATATATGTTCTTTATTTAGAACAAATGCAGAATAATTCATAGCAAGATGAAACAAATTTACTTTTGAGCCAAACTTCTATATTTTGTCTCTCAAATTTATGAAAATTGAACTTAAATTTGATTAAAATGTGATCCCGCATTGGTTTGCAACTGCTCTGGTTCAATATATTGTTTAGCCTCTGTACATACTTACATCATGTCTAAATTTCAGAGCAACGGACCCTGAATGCTCTGTAAAAAGTCATCTTCAGCACATTTTAGGTTATATATCATGACGGTCGATGTTTTCGTAGCGGAGGCAGACCACCCACTGTTTCATAGGTAGAACCAGGGCTCAATTATTATCCCGGTAGAACCAGTACTGTATACGTCATCAAATCTCGCGAGCTGGATTTGTACCCAGGACCGGTACCTTGTTGGTGAGCTTGAAACAGCGCCTTAGCACTACGGACCACCGGTTCTAAAATCATTAATGCCACAGCATGATGGAAAATAAAATAAAACGATCCAATATTGAATTATTACATCGGTTATGGTTGGAGAATATAGAGGGTGTGATCTTTTTGTAGTGATTGCCCTCTAGTAGTGAGTTTGAATAAATGGGTCTATGCCGTACAAGGTACAAAACTATACACACATTTACTCCAGATACGTTCGTGTATATACGTTTGCACCTTTCAAGAGATAATTCTCTCTTCACGACCCTAAAATAACTATGTGCCCGCAACTGCGAAGACCTGTAGGGACATTTGGACTTAAAACTTAACACTTATTACTTAACACTTATGGCTTAATACTTAACACTTACGACTTGTTGCGACTTCATCCGGCTACTCATACGTTGACAGAAGACATGTACATGTGAGTAGGTCTATTATTATTGTTTTATAGTGAAATTCCTTTTTATCATTGCATACTTATTCTTGTGTATAACTCCCGAAAACTCGCATTGCGTTATAAATTGAATTAAGATGTTAACCGGGAGATCCCGTCACCATATATCTGCCTATCCTCAGAGCACGAGTTGAACATATTTTAAAAACAAGATCCCGAATTCTTCATTATCATATAAACAATTAATAATACCCAGCCAATTTTAGCTTAAGAGGTAACTTAACTCAGTATAAGCAGTATATACACAGAGCGAACACATTCCAGCACTTCTTATCATCATTGAAATGAGAAATGTGAAGAAATGATTTCTTGCAATACTGAGCTTTTACTTTCATTTTTTTTCAGAATTGGAGGACAATTGATACCTTTTATAAGTTATTTACTGATCTCAAAAGTTGGCTTGTTTTTAGATCAATTGTTTTAAAACATGCTAGTTTAATGATACCAGTGAGATGATAATTATTCCCAACAACTAAATGCCTAGGTTTATACACAAGACTCTGAACTTTAATCGGGTTTATCGGGCCAGTATATGGAGCAGTCAACAAGAGAGAGGGAGAAGACAGATGGATAAAGGATACTGAAGAATCCGGGCTCTTATATAAAAAATAAGTTCTGGAATGTTTATGTGCTCTGAGGATAAACAGATACATACGTGACGGGATCCCGGTTAACATCTTAATTCAATGTATAACGCATTGTCATACTGCAAAGAAAATTCTCAGGATTTTATTGGCCAATGCGCCGTAGACATGAGCCATGTCTACGTCTCGAGACGTGAACATAGAACGAATTCCCCGTAGGTACCCCGTTACTCAAATACACCAAAAACAAAATGGCGACGATAACGTCGCCGATTCGTTTTGGAAACCGCCGATTGTTTCCTTCTGCGCTTTCCACTGTGTGTAAAAGTCATAAGCATGTGTATTTTTTTGGCAATTTTACAGATAATAAAACATTAACATAATGATAAAACACGTTTATTTTATTAAAAAATTCACCAAATTTGACGACGTTAGAGCGATGACGTCACGAAAGTAAACGTCTAGTTAGAAGCATGTTACGTGGAAATTGGCGCTTGAAAAATGAAATCGTGTTTTTGGTTGTTTTTTTTCTTAAATAAATGGTTACAACTTTGAAGTATGACAAATTCGTTATTAGGATTCTTGACAGGGAACATGGGCTCACATTCCCTGCATGGAAATATATATTCCCTCTCGTCTAACGGCTCGGGTGAATATAATTTCCAGGCAGGGAATGTGAGCCCATTTCCCCTTGTCAAGAATCCTAATAACTAATAATGCAAGTTTTCGGGAGTTACATACAAGAATAAATATGCATGGATAATGTTTTTCTCTTAAACAATAATAATAGGCCCACTCACATGTACATGTCTTCTGCCTGGTCAATCTATGCATAGTCCGACGTTTTTTACCTCGAGTCGCAACAAGTGTTAAGTAATAATAAGCGTTAAGTAATAAATGTTAAGTGCTATGTCCAAATGTCTCTCCAGGGCTTTTACAGGGCTTTTACAGATAATAAAACATTAACATAGTGATAAAATACGTATATAAATATTTTATTAAAAAATCCGCATTTGGCTCATTTCTGGAGGTTTTAAATTTGGGCTATTTAAAGTTAGGGTTCTTGAGAAGAGATTTTTTTAAGGTTTTGGCTGTTTTTAAAGTCTGACTGACCTTGTTTTCCTTCTGTAAGGCACTCCTCATAACAGAAGCTTGAGCAAAATCGGTCAAGCAGTTTCAGCTGCTGAGGCCGACGACATACAAAATGCAATTGGATGAGCCCTGCTGGTCTTTGGCCAGTAGAGCTTAAAACAAAACAAGAAATCCACACATATGTGACTGTTTTATTAACTGCACAAAAACAAGAACATCATAATTAATTATGATACTTTCTTAATAATTGTGCTAGGTAGTGTGCAAGAATGGGGTAACCACTTTATGACTGGATGTAACAACTTAAATAACATCATACAATACTTGTTCTAAATAAGGATAATAAATAAATATAGTAAACAAGTTGTGGTAAAACACAAACATAAACACGTGTAATGCCACCTTTAAACTGATACAGATAAAGTTTGTTTTTACAATCTTAAATTTTAAAATCATTGCAGTGGAACCAGATATAAAACAGCAAATAAAAATGTTATATCTGAAACGCTACTTTTTCACTTATCGGAGATGTGCTTTTCATTTTTGCCTGGGTGAGATTGTAAAAATCTTTCATACTTATACGTTTCAGATTGGAAAATAACAACCCAATATATAATTCTACGGCTATTTCATTAAACATACCTAGGACCCCAGGAAAGCAATTTAATTAACATCTATGGGTGAACCACATTTTTCGGAATTTGGTTCTTTAAACTTAATTGTGCATCTATGGGTGCATGTTCAATTTCAAAAGTGCCTTCCTGGGGTCCCATGTATGTTTTAATGGAATAGCCCTCACTGAAACTGCCATGAGGGTAAAGTTCCCTACCTGAACCAAATTTGTAAAAACAGTTCCTTTAGGTCTCTTTCATGTTCAGGGTCTTTTCCAGATCATTAAGGCATAGTGGTACCCCTACTCCTTTATTTCAAATAGGTGCCTGCCACTACTCCTTAATTCTGCCACTACTCCTTAATTATGCTAACTACTCCTTAATTCTGCCACTACTCCTAAAATTCTTGTCACTTTTCCAAATTGATCATGATCCAATTACAAACTGTACATTTTTTGTAAATAAATAATTGTTAAAAAGTAGCATCTGTAACAAAGGTAATTTAGTCTCTTAAGTATAAAGTATACCAACAAAGTCAAATGACATAAACATGTACCTGAATTTCCATCAAAAAAATCCTTTTTTAGTTTATTTTTGTGACCGAATGAATACCCCTCTCCCATAACTATCCCTATGTTTAAAATGCCACGCCACTACTCCTTAAAATATTCCTGTGGAAGATCCTTTAAAGAACCACATTAATGTATGCCATTGCAAGAGCAGGTCACAGATACCCAATTCCTATGTATCCTTACCCTCTCTCTGGGGTAGTTGGAAATAACCCAGTGTAATGTGTTTATGAACTATTAAACAACAATTCACAGCAATTCAAGGTTCATAGAACTTGATTTTCTTTCTAGAAATAGTTACTCATTTATTAAATCTTAACCCGCTAAGCATGACTATAATAGCCTTTGCGTCCATTGTAAACCCAGATCAGCCTGCGAGTAACTTGCATGCCGATCAGGGTTTACAATGTTCCGGTTGGTCATTTTCCCCAAAACACTCCTTTGTCACATAAATGGAAAGGTCTTAATTCAAAGAAAGAACAGTCCATTATATATATGTAAGGGTTAATAGATGTTTTAAATAATGTCTTGCATCATAGTTTTCACTATATTCAAATTAGATATTAAGTTCTAATTATTACAGTTCCATGGACAAAAAGTTAGGATTTCATTTATAAATAATACTTCTAACTCACTCCAAAAGACATTTACTAACTGCAACTTCAGGTTCACTTGACTTCAATAAAAGTGTTGATAACATTGATGCCAATTGCCAAGTAACAAATAAACAGTTTTAAAATGTTAGTTTATTCATCCAATGGTTTCGATATTCTAAGCTGAGAATTGGCTCTTGAGTATTTTCACTCGTTCACTATCACTCTTTTGAGAAAAAACAAACTCGTCAAGGTTGATTCAGCTCTATATATTCATATCTTCGTTAAATAATTCTGCAATTTGAAAAATAAAACATAAAAATATCAGAATATTCTCCCCAGTAAAACACCCATATTATTTATTTATTTGTCACTGGGAAACTATCTTGTTCTTTATTCATATATTGTTACATCAGTCTTGCATTCACCCCTCCAAATGGCCTTTTCATATTACTTTCAATCTAAAAGTTTAACTTAAAGCTGATTGGTTATCGAGTAGGTATTAAATTTCCTAACAATACTTCAGACATCATGTCCGAAACCAATTCTTGATGTCATTTTCAGCGATTTTAAACATCAGAAAAAAGTTTAGGACTTTAAAAATATCAAAAACGCAAGTCTGCGGCCCTTGTATTGACCATCTTCAAGTCCCTGCCCACCAGGTATTGATCTGGCACAATTAAACCCCCTGGAAATATTGTATTTCTTAAATTAAAACTTTGATACTTGGATAAGTAATACTTTGGAGTATACATTCAGAGGTCATTGCAAAACTGTTGTATCCTGTTCTTCATTGATACACAGTTACAACAGTTTTGTACTCAACCCTCGATATACAGAGGGAGACATCACATATATACAAAAGAACTGACAACAGGTGAAGACCATGTTTTCCACACTTGTGAATGTATTTAAAGACTGGGACATCACACAAAAGGACCGGCAATACACAAAAGGACCGACACAATGTGAAGATTTATCCCTCCACACGTGTTTGTAAAGACTGGGACACCACAAACACAAAAGGGGAAGACAGTCTTCTCCACATTTGTATATAAAGAGTCCCCTTTTCATAGGGTATAGGGAGAAACGATTTGTTAACAAACATTTTATGTGAATAAAAAAGAATCAATAGTTTTTAAAATTTTAAAATCGGACTTCAAATAATTTTGAAAGCAGTAAGTAGTGTCTTACGTGTTGTCAAAATAGGTCATACAGGCATAGTATTGGCATAGTATACACCGCTTATCGGCGACGCGATTTCTAGTGCAGCTGCTATTGAACATTTATGAATGTATGCCTTGAACGTCTATCATGCACTTCTTTGCGCTAAATTGCACAGTTAAGTCTGATATATTACCGAAAGGTCATAAACCAAGCTTAATTGTGATATATAGCAATTTTACGCAATCGATGTCCAAAGTTGACCTATTTCAATCCATCTGCATCGTGACTTTTTTCAGGAATTTCCCATTTTTAAAATACCCTGAGGAAGGCCAATCAAAGCTCTTGAAGATGACATCAGTATGTTTCCTGTATCCTGATTGGTTAAGCCACAGTCACGAGTTAAGCATGCCGACCTTCAACTTCCGCAACTTCCGCAAGGTGCTGTTTTACGTTTATTGACTGAGAAGGGGTGTAAGCTTAGATCGATAAAAACTACTTTATCGGTAATTAACATTTATAAATTGGATATCATTGTAGAGTTTAATCATTCTCCTTTAACACATATAAGGAAAACTAATTATTTTGAGGAAAAACTGTCATTTGAATGCTTAAACCTTGTCTGAAAAACAATGAATTTATAACTTTTTTTTTTTAATTTATTGGTGTTCACAAAAGAGTCATTCAATATGAACAGATGTCATTAACAAGTTGTTGATTTTACCATGACTCAACTCACTATGATGTTTGTTAAGACTTTATAGGAAAACACAATGTGTCATCCCATAAGTTCGCCTGGCATCCAGCAGAGCCGAAAACTACAAGATATTCAAAAAGGATTTCACAAGATTGAATAGAAAGGTTTAGGAAGAACAAGAAGAAGAGACACTTTTATAGATGTTTGGTTTGTTTTGATGTGCAGAATTGTGTAAAACAAGATTGCAGTGTGCCCCTTTGAAACAGGCATACGTTTAATTGTATGCTATGGAAGAGTCTCATGTAAATCTGAATTCAATTTTCAAAGAAATTTTTTAATATATATTATATTATAAATGCATTCATAGAATGAAAAGAAAATATAAATTAAAACAATTCACACGACGTAAAAGTCCTTTCAAATACCCTCATAAATAATGTATATTCTTACAAATAAATCTTGAGTATTCTGCACATCCTCACAATAATCCAAAATAAAAACGACAGAATCTCTAACTAGCTCTGCAAAAATGACTGACTGTCTTCTTATCACTCCTCAATGTGTCGTCTGCTGCAGTTTCATTACCATAGACTGATTTACAAACTGTGTCATTTGCTGCAGTCTCATACTGTAGACTGGTTCACAAACTGTGTCAATTGCTGCAGTCTCATAACTGTAGACTGGTTCAAGAACTATCCTGCATTCTCTGTTAATCTGAGTCTGTAACTGCTTTCTCTACTCTAGCTGAAGGTGCAGTCTGACATTGTTCAGCTAGTGTTTTGGTCGGCACGGGTGGAGGTGCAGTCACTTGTTTTATGATCAACTCTGGTCCTCCGCCATAAATGTTATGCAAAAACTGCCACATATCGCCGGACAGCTGTCCGTGGTCCGAGTTTGGCCTCACAACAAGTTGACCGTTCTTGGTTATGCCGATTCGCTTATTGTCTATAGGCCCTGCTGGATCTGTATATATATACATTGTACATAAATGCATATAGGTAACTATTCTTTCATTACATCTCACCTTAGAATACAAGAATTGCCCAACAAATGAAAGTTAAAATTACAAATAATGTTTACTAATCGGAAAAAAGGCAATGTTGAAGTATTTATTAAGCATTAAAACTAGCACCTAAATTGATAAATCCAGTTTAATTTTGACTTTTATCCTGCTTGCATATATTTAAACTAGAACGGTGTCCCACAGAACACTTGTGTCGCCTGCCGTGTGCTTATTTCAGCAAGTACAATCTAACTATAAAGTTGGAAGATGGGTGCAATTCTTCATGAATTATGGAGCAGTATTTTTTTTTAGTGTTAAAGTTTATGAAAAGGGGCATACATCTGCAATGGATAATTGATAAGGAAGAACTGTATACAGTTTCATTACTTTAGGTCAACATTTTGCAAAGTTATGAGGTCAGGTTTCAGGTTAAAGTTTCAAGAAAAGGGGCATAACTCTGCCAAAATGAAAGTCAGAGTTATTGGACATGTGTAACGACATTCCTTTGGTTAAGATGAAGGCACAAGGCTTTTTTCATGATTTTGGGAACATGACCCTTACCCCTGGAATAGGGAATTTTAGCTTGATTTTTCATAAAATTGGAAATTTTAGCGTGATTTTTAATAAAATTCGGAAAAATATAAAGTAAAGCATTCCTTTCATAATTATATCTTTAATACTGTTTTTTGTACACCAAGATAAACAGAAGCATTTATAAGCTTTTGAAACCCAATCATTGGATTGGCACACTTAAGCCCAGGGAACTCTGGTTTCATTTACTTCCTCTGTTGTTTTTTTAAAAATTGAGAATTTTTTCCTCTTAATTGGGAAAAAAAGATATGTTTTGGCATTGGGAATATGACCGAATTTCGGCTATAAAAACAGCCAAATAAAACCCCTGGAAGATGTGTGTGAGTGAATTTTTATGAACATAGGTCAAATACTTTTCAAGTTATGGCCAGTTATGAGCTTGGTTAGGTTGCAGGTTAAAGTTTTATGAAATGGGGCATAACTCTGCCAAAATGAAGATCAGAGTTATTGGACATGTGTAACAACATTTCTTTGGATAAGATGAAGACGTGTGTGAAGTTTCATGAATATAGGTCACATATTTTAAAGTTATGGCCAAGGTTAGGTTGCAGGTTAAAGTGTGACGGACAGACGACGGACGACAGACAACGGACAAAGTGATCCCTAATATCTGCATGCTACACAGGTGATGGACATCAGACGACGGATAAAGTGATCCCTAATGCTATGCAGGCGACACAATAAAGGTTATAAAATTTCAAGTGCTGGTCAGCTGGGCGAACATATTCCCTCGTCAAAGACTAGTCCATTCAACAAACAAATACAACACCATGTACAATTCTGTTGTCTTATTTATTTATTACTCTGCACCCATTGGAATCAATATATAAGGTTTCTAGAAATCGTTCAGCCTCTTCTTGACTAAATGGTGAATGTACTTACTATCATCCTTCTCCCGTACAAAGTTCTCCCATTCCTTGAACCATGACATACTGATGGCGTATATAACACTGGGATTATCTTCTTCCTTAAACTTCTCATTTAGCTGAAACAGAAGCATGCCATGAACAGAGAGGAAGGAAATGAAACCAGAGTTCCTTGGGCTTCTTATTTAGATGAAACAGAAGCATGCCATGAACAGAGAGGAAGGAAATGAAACCAGAGTTCCTTGGGCTTCTTATTTAGATGAAACAGAAGCATGCCATGAACAGAGAGGAAGGAAATGAAACCAGAGTTCCCTGGGCTTAAACTCCTCATTTAGATTAAACAGAAGTATGCCATGAACAGAGAGGAATGAAATGAAACCAGAGTTCCCTGACCTTAAACTTTTCATTTAGATGAAACAGAAGCATGCCATGAACAGACAGGAAGGAAATGAATTGAATTGAATGTTGTTTAACGGCTCATCAACACAGTATAGGTTATTTAGAGCCGCCCCAGAGAGAGGGGAAGGATACATAGGAATCCGGGAACCTGCCCTACTCTTATTATCGAATAGATTCCTATGGTTCTTTAACGTGCTCGGAGGATAGACCGATACACGGGACCGCCCGGTTTACGTCCCCATCTGACGGACGAACCAGAGTTCCCTGGGCTTAAACTTCTCATTTAGATGATACAGAAACATACTATGAACAAAGAGGAAAGAAATGAAACCAGTTCCCTGGGCTTAAACTTCTCATTTAGATGATACAGAAACATGCCATGAACAGAGAGGAAATAAATGAAACCAGTTCCCTGGGCTTAAACTTCTCATTTAGATGACACAGAAAAATGCCATGAACAGAGAGGAAAGAAATGAAACCAGTTCCCTGGGCTTAAACTTCTCATTTAGATGATACAGAAACATACCATGAACAGAGAGGAAATAAATGAAACCAGTTCCCTGGGCTTAAACTTCTTTTAGATGATACGGAAATATGCCATGAACAGAGAGGAAAGAAATGAAACCAGTTCCCTGGGCTTAAAATTATCATTTAGATGATAAACATACCATGAACAGAGAGGAAAGAAATGAAACCAGTTCCCTGGGCTTAAACTTCTCGTTTAGATGATACAGAAACATGCCATGAACACAGAGGAAAGAAATGAAACAGTTCCCTGGGCTTAAAATTCTCATTTAGATGATACAGAAACATACCATGAACAGAGAGGAAATAAATGAAACCAGTTCCCTGGGCTTAAAATTCTCATTTAGATGAAACAGAAACATGCCACGAATAGAGAGGAAGGAAATGAAATGGCTATCAGGGGAGGTGCTCTTATTAGAGGAAATATGGTATTTTAATAAAGATAAATCAAGGGCCATAACTCTGGTGTTACTAATCAGACAGTAGAACAGATCTGAGCTTTAATATATATCAGCTATCTGGCCAAATCTGGTATAAAATATCAGACATTCACAGTGCTACTGAAACAAAATACTGCATATTTTAATGAATCAAAGGCAATTACACTGGTGTTGAAAATCCAACCGAGCTGGTTTTCAAACTGATCCATGCTTTCATATTCAGCAATATTAAATGCCCAAATCGGGTAAATATCAGATGAAATATGAAGGGTGCTAGAGCGGTAATGAAGCAAAATATATATATTTCAACAAAATCAAGGGCCATAACTCTGGTTTTAAAATCCGAAAAAGCTGGTTTTCGAAATGATCTGAACTTTTATAGATATCAAAATATTTCACCAATTTAGTAAAGATGAAGGTTCTAGAGAGCTTATCAAATTTAACAGAGAATGGACAAATTGCCATTACATAAAACACATTTTCAGTAACAGATCAGAAATGGTTTTGGATGTGCATGCCATACTGATCTTGTTGGCGAAATTCCACATTGATTATTTAAGCTTAAGGTTCCAGAGAAATTAAGTGTACTTCTCGTTGCCAAATAACGGTAAAATTACACTAGTTTATTAAAACTCTATCGAGATGTTCAGGTCATATAATAATGTAGATGTGCCAATTAAAACTATGTTTATTCACCAGTTCTTAAAATACCCATGACTGAATTTACACAAAAACGAATTATAAGTTGGTAACCCTTAATTCGATGCTCCAGTTTTGTGTTTGGCTTGGTGGTTAAAGCCATTTATATTGTGTATATAGAGTTTGGATTCTCAAAATAGTCGTCAGTTATGTATACCTCATCATCAATAGGTTTAGAAACTTTGCAGATCTGTTGTAAAATTTGCCTGTTGATGATCAAGATAATACACCCTTAATTTTTATGGACTGCCACACCATCGTGGGGCATTTGACCAGTATAGCTAAAACATCGCATTTGTATCCTATATAAACTTTGTCGACACTGCCATTTAAATTTGTAAAGAGCAACTAGTGAACAAATGATACAAACCATGACACTTTTCAAAGTTTACTTCTCATAACAAATGTTCAAAAGAAATTATATGCCAAGCAAATAATACAAATTGAATTATATGTAAAAGAATTAAAGTTAAATCAGGTTTTCATTTTGTTTGAGCCATGTTTCAGAAGGTGATATAAATACACATTTTGTACCTTTATAAATTCCTCGAGTTCCATTCTCTGTCTGTGACGTAGATTCTCCAGCTCTTTATGACAGTGAGCGCAAGGGAACAGATGATTACACGCTGGTCCCCCTCCAAACCTACAGATAAATACAGGAATAAATATGACAATCAGTGCAGGGGAACAGATGATTACACGCTGGTCCCCCTCCAAACCTACAGATACATATAAGAATAAGTATCCCAGTGAGTGCAGGGGAACAGATGATTACACGCTGGTCCCCCTCCAAACCTATAGATACATATAAGAATAAGTATCACAGTGAGTGCAGGGGGAACAGATGATTACACGCTGGTCCCCCTCCAGAGTGCAGGGGAACAGATGATTACACGCTGGTACCCCTCCAAACCTACAGATACATATAAGAATAAGTATCACAGTGAGTGCAGGGGAACAGATGATTACACGCTGGTCCCCCTCCAAACCTACAGATACATATAAGAATAAGTATCACAGTGAGTGCAGGGGAACAGATGATTACACGCTGGTCCCCCTCCAAACCTACAGATACATATAAGAATAAGTATCACACTGAGTGCAGGGGAACAGATGATTACACGCTGGTCCCCCTCCAAACCTACGGATACATATAAGAATAAGTATCACAGTGAGTGCAGGGGAACAGATGATTACACGCTGGTCCCCCTGCAAACCTACAAATACATATAAGAATAAGTTTCACAGTGAGTGCAGGGGAACAGATGATTACACGTTGGTCCCCCTCCAAACCTACAGATACATATAAGAATAAGTATCACAGTGAGTGCAGGGGAACAGATGATTACACGCTGGTCCCCCTCCAAACCTACAGATACATATAAGAATAAGTATCACAGTGAGTGCAGGGGAACAGATGATTACACACGCTGTCCCACTCCAAACCTACAGTACATATAGGAATAAGTATGACAGTGAGCCCAGGGGAACAGATGATTACACACGCTGGCCCACTTCAACCTACAGTACATATAGGAATAAGTATGACAGTGAGCCCAGGGGAACAGATGATTACAAGCTGGTCCCCCTCCAAACCTACAGTACATATAGGAATAAGTTTAAACTTGAATCATTTTAAAAGTCTCAATCAATTTTAATCACTCTTGATGTTGCTCTTTGTAGCTTTTGCGTGTACAGGTGTTTTTTTCCCAAACATTGGGAAGAGGCCCAGGCCTGTCCATTTTGGGAAAAAAACATGCTTTTACTTCATTATTTAGGGGAAGATGCAAGATTTCATCAATTAAGTAAATATGACATTACTATGCTCTATTTATATGTTCATCCATTATTTATTATAATTACTGACATCTCAGTCAGAACTGACTTTAATAACAGACACAAACACACTGCACAATTAATGCTTTTTCTTAAATTCTGAGACGGCTGCTTTCTGATTGAGAAAAAGCCCTGATGTACATGCATGTATCTGTCTGAAGTATTAGTGGCCTTGGTAACTCAGCGGACAAGGCTTGCACTTTACAGCTACTTCCCCGCATGATGTTGCTCCATGGAGAAGACATGTCTGACGGGAACCTTCATCGTTCATCCGATCTTCCTCTGAGATTGCTGTCCCATTATAACCTAATATAATGTGTTAATGGTATGTAAAGCTCCCATTTCAATTGTAAATAGAGGGCCACATGGAAAATGAGTGTTAACGCAAGGTTTTTACGCTTAATATATAAAGCTGATAAGTTTTATTATTTTAAATATGTTTTTTTTCATACCACAAAAAAGTTATTTAGGTAAATACAAAACCATGGGGCATGTTGCTGATTTGACTTAGATCAACAAATTAACAATGCGAGATGTTGTGCCGTCCAGTTCAGATAAACAGAAACAGTTGATTTCAATTTATAATGTAGACAGACATTTTGTAACATAGCAAATGGGGAGCCAAAACAACAAAGCAACAGAGTATATTGGCACTTATTGTAACATACCATTCTGACACACTTTCGTTACATCATGTACTGTCACTAAGTCATAAAATATTGTAAAAAAAAAAACATACAAAAAAGGCATAACCCAGGTCAAACCTTACGCTTGTTTGGGAAAAAAATTGTTGTGAAGAAAAAAAAGGTTTTTTCAAGAAATAAAGTCTGCACGAAAACACAGAAACACTCAGCTGATTCCGTTTGCCAAGTCATGTCCAAGGAAGTTGATCTGAATAAACATTGAAATATTTTCTTCATATACAACCCACTTATATAAAGCTGTTCTACAAACTCGAGAAGCATATACCTGTCGTGTAGAAACTCCCACATTGACTGAGTCAGTGGCTGCACTAGATCTCCAATGTACTCCATCTTGCTGGGTGGAACACCTGAAGGATGCAAAAGCAGAAAATACTTCAGTCATAAAATTGAACTTTTAAAATACGTATATGCCGTCAAGAGTTACATTTCTGTAGAGTTTTAAGAAAATCCATCGAGTAGTTTTAAAAGAGTGCTCTATTCAAAACTCGCCACAAGTTTTTCCTAGTGTACATAATGCTATGTAAACAAAGATGGCCGCTGGCGTGTTTACAAATAGAATTACTCCGGAACATGTCTCTCATGGGCTTTCCCTGTCACGTGATGTAGGTACAAACAACCTTTACTGTTATAATGTTCAGCACGAGCAACTCAGACGAAAATAAGTGATCTGCAACCTATAGTTCAAAGGGAAAGATTGACCTATCATGTTTGTACTATGGTAAAACCTATTGACACCAATTCCAGATTTTATCTATTCCCTATTTATTTTAAAGTGTTCCAAGAAACATGAACATGCTGTAAACACTTTATACTTTGAGGAGTTTGTATGTTGTACTTTTAATCTGGAAGCCACCAGTTATCCTTGTCACAAAATAAAATAAGAATTACAACAATTATCTTTTTCTTTCTCCAATTGATTTGTTTTTCTTTTTAGACTAGTTATGTTCTATAAAATTATTCCTTTTCGTTTTTTTTTGTTGATAATTTCGCTACAGCCGCATCGTATGTTACACAACAAGTTTGAGGCTGACTAGGTGAGTGTTACTACCAAGCACAACTGCCAGACATAACAAGGGTGAGTGTTACTACCAAGCACAACTGCCAGACATAACAAGGGTGAGTGTTACTACCAAGCACAACTGCCAGACATAACAAGGGTGAGTGTTACTACCAAGCACAACTGCCAGACATAACAAGGGTGAGTGTTACTGCCAAGCACAACTGCCAGACATAACAAGGGTGAGAGTTACTACCAAGCACAACTGCCAGACATAACAAGGGTGAGTGTTACTACCAAGCACAACTGCCAGACATAACAAGACTCGGAAAGCACATGACGGTGTCTTCAATTCCAATCCGTGTATTATGCCATCATCAAATGACATCCATTGATACAATTATATGAAGAAGCTCTATGTGCCCAATTGTCTAGGCAAAACAAGAAAATCTAGGGTGTCAAGACATTTTTTGAGGACAAAAGACAGTGAGCTCAACTTAGCAAATCGTACTACAGGATCAGGATTCTGAACTGACAACTGCTTCAAGTCACTCTCTCACTATAACATGCCTTAAGAAAATCTATTAATGGTTAAGATTTGGTTAATTTATGCTCATTTTTTACAAAAAAACTACCAGCATGTGACAGAAACTACCAGCACATGACGTACCTCCATGCCTACAGAGGAAGTCTGTGTTGGTGATGGATCCAGGCTCAGCAAACGTGTTAAATCTGTTGATCCACTGCTTGGACACGAAGAAATGCATCAGGCTCGGCTAAAACATGGACAGAACAAGTTACACATTGTATTAACAGGGCCTCCTCTGGCCAATTTTTTTCCTTTCACAACCAATTTTGACAAATGAAAAAGTTGGAGCCAAATTGGAGACATTGGAGCCAAAAGATAGCATATAATATTTTCGAAATTATTTTTATATATTTTTAAATGAAGTATGGCTCATGAATAAAGCAGTTAGTAATAATTATAATAATAACATTATATTTTAAAAAATATGTTACTCAATTTTTTACATAAAAATAAAACTTATTAATCTGGAAATGATTCAGTTTCGAAATAAATACTGTACATGTATACAAGTACAAAATCTTATCTAGAATTATACTGATCACTGGTTTATTTTATCCCGTCAATTATAATTAAAGCCTAATGTATACTTGACACCAAATGTGTGTATTTCACAACCCATCATGGACCAGTGTTGCCTTCTGGACTTGGAAATAAGAGAGTTATTAGGCGATTATACAGGGGAAAATTAAGGGGTATGACGAGATTGGAAAGTAATACACAACATTCATGACTGACACTGAATATTTCTTTCGCCAAAGTTATTTTTTTATCGCCACTTTTATTATTTTGTCTCATTTAGCTCCATTTACGAATCCCAGAGGAGGCCCTGTATTAATGGTTCATGAAATTACAGAAGCCTATTTTATGTAGCGGTCAACTCTTCTCTAACCCGCTTAGTACAACTATAACAGCCTTTGCGTCCATTGTTAACCCAGATCAGCCTGCGAGTAACTCTCAGGCTGATCAGGGTTTACAATGTCCAGCTGCTGATTAGTCATTTTCCCCAAAACACCCCTTTGTCACATAAATGGAATGGTCTTAATTTAAAGAAAGAAAAGTCCATTATGTATATGTAGCGGGTTAAGGGTTAATTGTAGTATAACTTAAGCTGTTTAGTTTAAACTTAGTTATTTTACATCAATAGTAACGAAAGCTCTTTGTCTTGCTCAGGGACACAACATACGGTCATGGTGGGGATCAAACCCACTACCCTTCGATCCTGGGTTCGACACTCTACCACTAGACCACAGCGCTCCACTGCCAAGCTGTTTGAACCATCCAGTCAGTTTACAGAAAATTTCATTAAGGACCTACTATCAATGTTCCTGTCATGTAAACAAAAATGGCCGCTGGTGTTCAAAATGACTTTCATTTACGACAATCAACAGTCGCTCATAGCCTTAATTAAGGTCCAAATCAGTCCGTGAAGTTGTGATCACTTTTTTTTTAAGGATAACAATGGTGGCTATCTTGGAATTCATACAAGAAAAACAAGACATCACTTGCAATATTCCTATAAATCTGACAAATAAGACACTGGTCTTTTTGTCACATTACTCTACCCTGTATAAAGTAAGCCAGAAAAACATGACTCTCTATACCACTTCCCGATAATACTTACCTCTCTTGCCTCCATTAGTTCCATGGCCTCTTGTCTCACGTTATTCATGTGGTCATTCTGTTTTCTGGAGACAGAAGGGGAATCAATATAGCGTCATGAAACAATTAAACTCTGGCAGCAGAAAAGGGGAAACAAAATAGCACCATGAAACAATTAAACTGCAAAAGTCTGTTATTAAAAAACTAACCCACCAAGTAATGGCAAAAATTACACAATAAAACCGTTTATCAAAACTCTATCCAGGTGTTCAGGTCATATATTAATGTATATGTGCTGATAAAAAGTATAGTATTTTTCACATGTTCTTAAAATACACGTGATTGAATATAAGCAAAATGAATTATGAGTTGAGTTTTAATTTGATGCTCCAGTTTTGGACTTTGTCCTGGCTAGTTAAAGCCATTTATATTGTGTCTATAGAGTTTGGATTCTCAAAATATATGTTTAATATATATATATATACCTCGTCATCAGTAGGTTTCGAAACGGTATATGTTGTAAAATTCGGCTGTTGGGTGGGATAGTTACTAACTTTAACCATCAAATGTCACAGGTGTTGTTAATCAACTCATGTCAGAACATTTATGCAACTTTCAAGCAAGAAAAAAGTTAAAAATCTACCCTTTATACATTTTTTATAACGTTTTTCTTCTTATAGTCTTTAGATAATACAGTTTTACATATTCAACAACCTCTCTTCACAGATCCATTCTGAAGGCATGCCGCTTCAATCTTTTACATTTGCTTTTTACCACCTTTATTCAAACACTGAAAAGTGGCGGAGAAGACTTTTTTTACATCCTTACCGATAGAAGAGGACATATGCCTCGCAGTTTATGACCTGAGCGACGTCCACCTCTGTAACGTATTGGTCATCAAACTCGTACCACTGCTCTGTGAAAACGTTCTGGCAGTAGGCTGTATAATGACCACCTAAATATAAGGTTGTAAAAGTGACCACCTAAATATAAGGTTGTAAAAGTGACCACCTAACTATTATTGTATAAAAGTGACCATCTATATATTATTGTATAAAAGTGACCACCTAAATATTATTGTATAAAAGTGACCACCTAAATATTATTGTATAAAAGTGACCACCTAAATATTATTGTATAAAAGTGACCACCTAACTATTATTGTATAAAAGTGACCACCTAACTATTATTGTATAAAAGTGACCACCTAAATATTATTGTATAAAAGTGACCACCTAAATATTATTGTATAAAAGTGACCACCTAAATATTATTGTATAAAAGTGACCACCTAACTATTATTGTATAAAAGTGACCACCTAAATATTATTGTATAAAAGTGACCACCTAAATATTATTGCATAAAAGTGACCATCTATATATTATTGTATAAAAGTGACCAACTAAATATTATTGTATAAAAGTGACCACCAAACTATTATTGCATAAAAGTGACCATCTAAATACTATTGTATAAAAGTGACCACCTAAATATTATTGCATAAAAGTGACCATCTAAATATTATTGTATAAAAGTGACCACCTAACTATTATTGTATAAAAGTGACCACCTAAATATTATTGCATAAAAGTGACCATCTAAATACTATTGTATAAAAGTGACCACCTAAATATTATTGCATAAAAGTGACCATCTAAATACTATTGTATAAAAGTGACCACCTAAATACTATTGTATAAAAGTGACCACCTAAATATTATTGCATAAAAGTGCCCATCTAAATACTATTGTATAAAAGTGACCACCTAAATATTATTGCATAAAAGTGACCATCTAAATATTATTGTATAAAAGTGACCATCTATATATAACAGTATAAAGCGACCAGCTAAATATTAAGCGTTTACATCATCTAAATATGCGTATAAAACAGAGAAATAACACGTTACGCTGGGAACTATATGTTTTATCATGGAATAGTAGAATGAATGAAATGAAGTTTTATGTCCCATTAACACATCATATTATTAATAGATTTACCATTATATAGGGGGAGATGAGGGGGAAATGAGATGAAGGATGAAGTTTCCCTCCGACAGACATGTCTCCCCCAGGAAGTGAACCCACACAGGGCAGAGTTTTGCAGCTCTAAAGCCAAGGCCACTGAGCTACCAGTTGAATAATGACTCCAAATATATACTATATACTAGTATAAAATATCAAAATTGATTATGAGACATATATAAATTGAAAATTAAACGTTTTTTATAAAGCATCTTTTAAAAAGATTGTCTTTATAGTTTGACAGGTTCTTCAACTAAGCAGAATGTTATTTGTGGAACAAAATAGATTGCTTGATGGTTGACCATGTTGACATTAACTAAAACACAATAAAACTTTTTTTTTCTTTCTTCTTTTTTCTGGAACTCAAATGCAAACCATAACTAGAACTATCCCTGAAGGTGATGAATACCCCCGCTTAAATTCTAAGACAAATAATGGGCCATAATTCTGTACACAATAAATTAGACAATCAACAATGGGTGATGTAGAGGGACATAAGGTCATCAATTGTTTTGTGTATATAAAGTTTGGGAACAACCCATTCAAAACTTTTAGAGGAATGCAAGTAATAAAAATGTGTTACGAAATGCGACAGGACGCGATACGATGCAACAAACATGTTACGCGACAGGACGGGAAGTTACGGACAATGTGACTCCTATATAGACCCACTTCTCTTGTGAAAGCAGGGAGATAATTATCTTTGTAAACTTGACATCATATTGCACGTTTTTACCATGTTGATTTAAACAAAAATATAAATAAATGTTGAATTGTCATGTGAAGATGGACCAGACCAGTTGGGTGTAACCATATGTAGGTAACTCAATAACAGCTGGAGTTTGAACCATGGACTTTTTAAAAAAAAGCTGCTTGTTATTTTGAATACCATCAAGTTTCCTGTTTTTGAACCTTACAAGCAAACAAGCCATTCCAAATAATCTTTATATATGACATTCGAATGCAACTATAATGCAATGCGTTCCTACATTGGCTAACATCTCAAATCTGCGACCCTAAAACGCGATTCAATGTCTCAACATTATGTGACGTCCCATACCGCTGTAACATTCAAACTCATTAGTGGCATCAACAAAATACATTACCCCTTAAATTTAAGTTTTCATAGAAAAAAAGTAAACAAGTGAGTGTACATGATTTTGTTTTATATTTCTAACAATTAATTGAAAAGCATTTGGATTGAGATATCCGAGGTCCGAAATAATGTTTTACGACTCTGCTACCACCATATTAAGATGAAATTTTCCTACCATAAAACTACTCACATCCCATCCAGATTGAAAATCTTATCAAGGTTATTTCCTAATTTGATGGTTATTGTAAAGTTCAGAAAGACTTTTACATGATACCAGTTTCAATGTTCCGTCTTTTTCATTTCATGAATTATTCAACATGACACCGACCGACTGGTCCATTTTGGCGTGATGGGTCTCACACGCGTATACATACCTCCAGCAGTTCCATGGTGACATATGACAGCAATCAGGTCATAGGCTGTGATGGTGCTTGTGTGATCTGAAACAAACAGGATTGTCATGGTTACTATATTATGTATTCTGTTTGTTGTCTATGCAGGTCAAATACGATGAAATGTTGTCATTAACATAGTTTTAACAAGAGGTCAATGACCGTGAAGCTCTACTGATTGATTTTGATTTCAGGAAGAAGTCGCTACAGACTTGTTTTTGAAAAATTATTTTTAGCCGTGGCGGCCATCTTGAATTTCCAGCCGTCCTGAAATTTTGCTAGGATCAATAAGACATCAAGAGCAACATTCCTGTGAAGTTTCATGAAAATCCGTCTAGTAGTTTCACAGGAATAGTCGCTACAAGTTTTCATTATATAACTCTATGTAAACAAAGATGGCCGCTGACAGCCATGTTTAACGTCGAATCAAAATAATGTTTGACTCTGATAACCATCATGTCATGCTGATCATTTTACAAAAAGTCCCATATCAATATCACTCATAGTTTTCAAAATGTAGTCGCTACAAACTTATTTTTAAAAAAATCTAATTTTAGCTGTGGCGGCCATCTTGAATTTCTGGCCGATCTGAAATTTTGCTAGGATCAATTAAACACTAAGAGCAACATTCCTATAACGTTTCATGAAAATCTGCCAAGTAGTTTCAAAGGATTAGTCGCTACAAGTTTTTACTATATAACTCTATGTAAACAAAGATGGCTGCTTGCAGCCATGTTTAACGTTGAATCAAAACAATTTTTGACAAGGACCAACATCATGTCATGCTGATCATTTTACAAAAAGTCCAATATCAATATCACTTATAGTTTTCAAGTAGTAGTCGCTACAAACTTGTATTTTGAAAATCTATTTTTAGCCATGGCAGCCATCTTGAATTTCCGGCCGACCTGAAATTTTGCTAGGAACAATAAGACATCATGAGCAACATTCCTGTGAAGTTTCATGAAAATCCGTCAAGTAGTTTCATAGGAGTAGTCGCTACAAGTTTTCATTATATAACTCTATGTAAACAAAGATGGCCACTAGCAGCCATGTTTAACGTTGAATCAAAATAACGTTTGACTCTTATAACCATCATGTCATGCTGATCATTTTACAAAAAGTCCCATATCAATATCACTTATAGTTTTCAAGCGTAGTCGATACAAACTTCTTTTTTAAAAATCTATTTTTAGCTCTAGCGGCCATCTTGAATTTCTGGCTGATCTGAAATTTTGCTAGGATCAATTAGACATTAAGAGCAATATTCCTGTAAAGTTTCATGAAAATCTGCCAAGTAGTTTTAAAGGAGTAGTCGCTACAAGTTTTTACTATATAACTGTATGTAAACAAAGATGGCCTCTGGCAGCCATGTTTAACGTCGAATCAAAACGATTTTCGACAAGGACCAACATCATGTCATGCTGATCATTTTAGAAAAAGTCCCATATCAATATCACTTATAGTTTTCATGAAGAAGTCGCTACAAACTTGTTTTTTAAAAACCTATTTTTAGATCTGGCAGCCATCTTGGATTTCACATCAACCTGAATTTTTGTTAGGATCAACTAGACTTCATGGGCAACATTTCTGTAAAGTTTCATGAAAATCCATTCAGTAGTTTCAGAGGAGAAGTCGCTACAAAAAAAAGTTTACGGACAGACGGACAAACGGACAGACGGACGACGGACGCCGCACCACGGCATAAGCTCTGCTGATCTCTGATCAGTAGAGCTAAAAACATATAACTGCTTCAGTAGGTAAACTAGAAAGGTGTATATGAACACGAATGTGGCCACAGTAAGCTATCACCTGCAATAAGGTTGTGATTATCAAATCATTTAAGGGTCATTATTTCAACAAAATGCAATGGACCAAAATGGACCAAAATGCTGCGAAAATATGGGCAACTAGACATCATATTGACACATCCTACCAAGTATCGCCGAAATCTGTTAAGAAATCTAGGAGCAGAAGTCCCAACAAGAAATCATGACATACGGATGGACAAAGGGACAACTTTTTAGTGAAGCGTGTACACAACTTACCTTTATGTAGATATGGCTTCATTTCCAGGTTTTCCAGAGGAAACGACACATACGTGCTGATCTTGGAGGAATAGAACTCGTGTCGGAATCTCTTCAGATGTATACATAATATCTGAAACATATACGGTGGATCAAATGTCCAACACTTAAAGGGACATACGGCAATATTGACTTTTAAACCTCGCGGCTTCCTGTTAGCTTTTTTAAATGACTTAAAGGGACATACCGCAATCTTGACTTTGTAAAAACATTGAGGCTTCCCGTTAATTTTTCTACATGACTTGCACAAAAAAATGTATGGAAAAGACCGAGCGATGATTCGGCCTTCATTTGCATATTTATAACACTAGTGCCTTATGATATTTATGCCATGGTTTTATTACACTTCTATGATGCAAGTTATGTGATAAAAGGTTTTATCACATTTCAATAGTATGCACTCATGTATATAATAAATACATAAAGACAAAATAAAGATTATATTACCTCTGGCAACTGTAAAACCTTTGAGTATTTAACTCCATTTCTCAACCTAGGTAGTAAACAGAAAGCAAATGTAAGGAGTGTGTACTTGGTATAAACACATCTGTTTTATTTACAGCAAAACAACAGTTTCATGGAACTTGAAAAAAACTCTATTGTAATAAATTGACTGGATTTTATCACTGTGTATTTTAAATATCAAAACAATATTTTTTGAAATGTTGCAATTGTAAGTCTTTTCTATAAAAGCAAAGTCGTTGCGGCCTGCTTGAAAGTCAGACAAAATATTCAGGAGTCATACACCTTTCCTATGAAAGCAAGGTCGTAACAGCCTATTTGGAAGTCTGATAAAATAATCAAGTCATACATCTTTCTTGTGAAAGTGAAGTTGTGGAAGTCAGAAAAAATATTCAACATGAAAACACTTCTATTTTTGCCTTGAAGTTTCTGGAAGATCACATCAAAACTTAAGGAGAGTAGAGATACTTTCTTATACTTATAATTAAATTCTAGATTTTCTTTTTAGGTATTTATAATGCGTTCCATCAACCAAAATGTATAAGATGTTATTTATCATAAAGAATACCATAAATTAATACTTCAGATTTGTTTAATTTATAATAGTGACTTAGTTCTAGGTTTTCACAAATTTAGGCAAAATTTAAGGAAATATTGGTGAAAGCGGCGCCAACACTTACTTTTTGCACTTCTCGCAGCTATACATGTTGTCTCCCTTTAATTCGTCAGCTGAGAAGAAAGCTGCCAGGCAATCCTGTAACTTAATGATGGGTCCCAGGAACCAACTAGAAAATAACCATGTAACTTAATGATAGACCCCAGGAACCAACAGGAAAACAAACATGAACATGTAACTTAATGATTGGCCCCAGGAACCAACTGGAAAACAAACATGTAACTTAATGATGGGCCCCAGGAACCAGCTGGAAAATAAACATGTAACTTTAATAATGATGGGCCCCAGGAACCAACTGGAAAACAAACATGTAACTTAATGATGGGCCCCAGGAACCAACTGGAAAATAAACATGTAACTTAATGATGGGCCCCAGGAACCAACTGGAAAACAAACATGTAACTTAATGATGGGCCCTAGGAACCAACTGGAAAATAAACATGTGACTTAATAAAGGGCCCCAGGAACAAACAGGAAAAAAACATGTAACTCTTCAATTTCAACCCATTTCTTACATATGTAAAGCTATACAAATGTTTGTTCTTTACTAATCATTTCTTTCATATCTAAAGCTGTACACGTGTTTGTTCTTTACTATTTATTTATTTTATATTTAAGGCGATACAAATGTTTATTCTTTATTAACAAACTAATACAATATACACCATAGGTCTTGCGTATCCGAGTCTATTTTCCAAGCATGTTTTTATGGCATGGAATTTAAAGGATACAAAGAGAAGGGCATGGGGCCACCATTAAAAAATTGTTTGTTTGCAGTTTCCGACCCATGGCTTTTAGGGGTGGGTCGGTAGGTAGGGATATATATATATTTTTTTAAACATTTTTATTATTAACGCATGCCCATCGACAGCATGCAAATATCGTGTGCTTCACTAGTATTATCCATAGATTTTTTTTTTAAAAAGGGTTTAGTTAAATATTAACAGAACATGCAAGAAAAAAGAAAAAAAAATACTTGAAAAAAAAAAATAATAAAAAAAAAATAAAAAAAAATAAAAAAAAAAAAAAATACTTGAAAAAATTGTTTGTGTCGGCGGTTTGCCGTGGGTCGGTCGCAAACTGCAAACAAACAATATTTTAATTTAGGCCTGGTTTCCAGATTTCTATCCTTCCCCCTCATGTTGGCTCCAACAACCCCAAGACAGTGTGTTAATGATCCAGTAAACAACAATTCAGTTCAATTATTACAGTCATGATTTTCAGTGGCAAATACAGGGAGGATGGCCCTGCATAACGCCATTCCCTCTAAAAAATCTAAAAATTATGGGTGTTTCACAGAAAACTGGCTCATGCATCCAACCCCTAAAATCAGAGGGAAAAATGCATGTGTGCTCCCTTAAATAATATTTCAAACATTCCTACCTTCTCATCCATATATACATCCACTGTAGCCACCCCTGGTGTACCTCACTACACGCTCCGCCCTTCGCCGCGGGGCTGTGATGGGTAACATGGGGTGAGTGTAACATGGTCAGGTGATCTTTAGATGGGATGGGAAGAGACAGGTCCATGAACGTTTCCTTTGTTGTCGACACCTACAGATAACAAAGAATGATTGAAATATACATTTTAGTGTACTTTTCAATAACTTACCATTTCATTTGTATCAGCTTTCGTGCACAATATGACCTGTTATGTGTCTATGTGCAATAAAACTACATTTATTCATTTATCCCTTAGCACAAATCTGAACCAGAACTGCACAAGTGTAGAATAATGTCAAGGTCAGCCGGGTTAACCCTTTTTTGTTTTAAATGTGAAGTTGTCAGTATAAACATGCATATAAACAAGAGCTGCATGCTCGACTTTTCGAGGCCTTGTCTAATTCTAGGCAACCTGAGTTGAAAAAGGGACAAAATTCTGGAAAATTTATAACCGAGTCATGGCACTTGTTTGTATGAGTACCGTTTATGATTGTGAATATAAGCGCAAATGTTCTGTCAAGCAGTTTCTGAGATCTGAGCTTACCGTATTTTACCGGAAAAAAATTATAACGAAGAAACTGACCAAGTACAAATGGGACATAACTTTGTTAAAATAGGTTGCAGAGCACCCACATGTTGTGTAAGACATTTACTCTCGCACATGAGAGACATTGCATAGAACTACTCAGTTTTCCATCAAATATGTCAGATATCACATCCACATGTTGTATAAGACACTTACCCTCTCACATGCGAGACATTGCATGGACCTACTTAGTTTTCAATTAAATATGTCAGATATCACACCCACATGTTGCATTAGACAATTACCCTCTTACATGCGAGACATTGCACGGAACTACTCAGTTTTTCATCAAATATGTCAGATATCACATCCACATGTTGTATAAGACAATTACACTCTCACATGTGAGACATTGCACAGGACTACTCGTCTTCCATAAAATATGTCAGATATCACACCCACGTTGTATAAGACACTTACCTTCTCACATGCGAGACATTGCATGGAACTACTCAGTTTTCCATCAAATATGTCAGATATCACATCCACATGTTGTATAAGACAATTAGTTAGTCAATTACACTCTCACATGTGAGACATTGCACAGGACTACTCGTCTTCCATAAAATATATCAGATATCACACCCACATGTTGTATAAGACACTTACCCTCTCACATGTGAGACATTGCATGGACCTACTCAGTTTTCAATTAAATATATCAGATATCACACCCACATGTTGTATAAGACAATTACCCTCTTACATGTGAGACATTGCACGCAACTACTCTGTTTTCCAACAAATATGTCAGTTATCACACCCACATGTTGTTTAAGATACTTACCATCTCACATGTGAGACATTGCACATTCGGAACTACTTAGCTTTCCATCAAATATGTCAGATATCACACCCACATGTTGTATAAGATACTTACCCTCTTACATGTGAGACATTGCAAGGAACTACTCAGTTTTCCATCAAATATGTCAGATATCACACCCACATGTTGTATAAGATACTTACCCTCTTACATGTGAGACATTGCAAGGAACTACTCAGTTTTCCATCAAATATGTCAGATATCACACCCACATGTTGTATAAGATACTTACCCTCTCACATGTGAGACATTGCAAGGAACTACTCAGTTTTCCATCAAATATGTCAGATATCACACCCACATGTTGTATAGATACTTACCCTCTCACATGTGAGACATTGCACGGAACTACTTAGTTTTCCATCAAATATGTCGGATATTACACTATCATATTGCACGTTCTTGGAATCTCCTGTAACAAAAGATAGAATCATAAATCCTATTTTCATATGTAGCTATTTATTGAAAAATTACAATTACCTCTTTGCAGGTAATAGATTTATAAGGCAGGAATAGGAACACTTGCAGCATATAAAACATTTAGTGTATATATTTTGGACTGGGCTTTGACAATCTGCCTAAATAATTACATTTCCATGCAACACTTTTACCTCTTAAATATATATGTATTAGGGTTTCCACCAGAAATTTCCGAACACATGTTTCATTTTGTGTGCGAATGACGATTTATTCTCACTCATAAAACACATTTCCCAAATAAACTGTTGATCAGGGTTCTGGAAATATTTTGAAAATCCACTTGCCCAGGGCAAGTGGATTTTCAAAAGTCACTTGCCCTGCCCATAATGTCACTTGCCCCACATTTAAGAACACTTAATTGCCCTAAAAATTGGCGCTTTACGATTATTCGTGTTAAACGGGATGGACCGCCGCATAATTTGGACCATTGTATTTATTCACGATTATTCGTGTTAAACGGGATGGACCGCCGCATAATTTGGACCATTGTATTTATTCATATAAAAAAATCAAACGGTTCTTCTTTGTGTCTATTACATATTTGTGTTACTTCAATCATAAAATGATGAATTTGACAGTATACAAACTAATTTTATTCCCCCCTCCCACCCCACCAAGCACCATACACACACCACCCCATTATTTTTGATGACCATCCAAAAAAATTGCTTGGCAACTAGTGTATGGAACTTTTAATGTCACAGTGTGTACAATTAACCAGTTGACAGAGAAAAAAAGAAGCTATTGTGTTCATTTAAATGTGTGACAACAGTGCTCAAAGATAATTATTTTAAGAGACAGGCCCAGGGCTTGTTGCTTCTGAAAATGGACAGGCCCCAATTTGAAATGGACAGGCCCTGATTTGAAATGGACAGGCCCTGATTTAAAATGGAAAGGTCCAATATTTTTTTCTTATTGGAAATGTGTCTTTATTCACTTTTATAGCACACATTAATTTTGTTGCGTATGTATTAATCAAGCTCAGAACCTCCTCTGACTATATTTTTCTTTTTGCTACCACTTTATGCTCCCTGGTCAGCGGACTTATTTACCATTTCGTTTAAAATATGTTAGAATAGAATATTACATAGTAATTTATAACCAATGCAAAGGAGAGTACTAGCACTTTTGCCAAACGATAATAATCAGAGCCGACTTGGTGAAACTGGAGCTAAACTTGGAGCCAAATTTTTAATCAGGTTTTATGAGACTATCAGAGCCTCCTCTGGCTATATTTTTTCTTTTTGTCACCACTTTCTCCAAGTAAAGAATTAGGAGCCTAGACTAGAATTCATTTAAAGGTAGAATTCCAGGAACTCCTTACACCTTAAATAACGAATAGAAATATACTTTATATCTGTATTTATACATATACAGTATATATAATTTTCTTTCCACCAACATGTATTTATAAAGGACAGTTTTTCTTATTTGATTATGTAAAAAAAAAACAAAAAAAAAAACAAATATCCGAAATTATGTACCATCCGAACTACTATGACTCCACACTTTTACGGCCCGAACATTTCACAAACATTCAATCGAAATACCATCAATAACGATTTTTTTTTCATGCATTAGTGTGTTTTTAATGACAAAAACGGTATTTCTTATCACAAAGGAAAGAAAACACAACCCTAATAGCAGAATTATGAGTTTTATGTCAACAATTGTCGACCTCAAAGTTGTGACAAAACTGCCGACACGAAGCCAGGCAAAATATTCGAACTTCTTATTGTTTCAATGTGTGTATAACACATTTTAATTACTTTATTGCAATTGTTTTCACAGTTCACAATACACATGGTAGTATTTTGTCTTGAGGAACTTGAGCTTGAGATCCAGTAAAACTGATTTTTTGGGGGATTTTTTTTTTTTTTTTTTTTTAGACAGGCCCGACGGGCTCCTCGTCTGCAAAATGAGACAGGCCCGGAATGGATTTCGAGGAGCCCCGGGCGTCGGGCTATCCTATTGACAAGCAAAGAAACAAGACAAAAACGTTATTAAAAATATTCACTTGGCCCCCAATATCTGTAACCATGGTAACGTTCCTACACCTTTGTCTTTGAACTAAAGGGAATTAGATGAAAGCAAGAGGCATGAATAGGGTTTTCCCTAGGAATTGTTTAAGAAATAGTAGCAGTAACCTTATTTATCAAAAGCAAAAGTTCAGAACTTGAGAAAAAGGTTCCGTGATTGTTTTGAAATCGCGAAAACCCATGACATGTGCATTTCGCTTAGTTATGCAACTTATTTGTGTAGTATGCACTTCCATATACGTTTAATTACAGAGTATATCAATGAAATACACCAAATACCTCATAAAATCTCATTGATAAGCGAGTGCTTCGAGTAAAAGAAAATGTATTTTCGTTACGAAAAAATCTTCGGCTAGATTATCTAAACAAATTCATCACGTCACGTGGGTCTGTCAATCATTATTTCGACACATTAAATTTGCAAATTAAGGAATTTCTGTATGGATTGATGGAAGGTCCAAATGACTTTCAGGGATTATTTGGAAACGATTTCTGCTAGTAGCTATGTTTATGGTTGGGAAGTCACGGACATGATTGCCGCGATTTCATTGGACGATGGACACACGTCTGAAGGTCGTGTCAGGATAAATTGTGTAATGGTGTGAAATGCGCGTGTGGGTTAATTAGTTGTTTATTGAAATAATGCCACAAATTAAGCTGCCTGGGGCGAGAATGTTGTACCGAAAGTTGTTTGATCTTATTAACAGTCGCTAGCGGCGAAAACAGCAGCCAGTTTTATTCAGTTATCAAATTCTGATATGGCTAGTTTGCCACTTGATTTGATCTGGAATGGAAACGTCCATTCGGGCAAGTGGCGGGCAACCAGATTTGCATAGGTCACTTGCCCGCACCCAAAATCCACTTGCCCGGGGCGTCGGGCAACCATATTTCCGGAACTCTGTTGATACATGGCCGTTTTACCAGTTTTGGGGAAATGGCCTTTTGGCCTAAATTAGGGAAAAATTCCATGAATGGGGAATGAAATTTCCAGAGGTAAGTTAAAAAGAAATGGGGGAAAATGCATGATTTTAAAAGAAATTTGGATGGGGAAGGGGTCTTATACAGGCTGCTGCAAAGTAGGAGAAAATGACCCTGTAATAAAAGCTAAAAAATGCAACTGTTTCAGGCAGACCACGAGTTCTAATACTATTAAAACAGTTATTACCATATCCTTAAATCATTATTTTCTATGCTAAACATCATGAACATAGGCAATTTCTATCAAAATTAAGGCATGTCTCAAATCTGCCTTAAAGCCACAGCGAAAACCTGCAGTATGATTCATGTTCCAAAGTATATCAGCAATACACATATATCCACCACAGTGACATGTAAAGTCTTGCAATTCAAGGTTTTAGAAAAATCGGTTTTTACATTTTTTAATTCAGTTGTAAAGCAAGGGTGTACAAATGTACTTGTTCATGCTGTTTGGTCAACCCTTTTTCCTTCTAGCAAGTCCATGTAAGATTTTCTCTTGCACATCTTAAGAATTTGAAATATTCAACTATGTTTAATAGTAGAAAGCCTTCATTTCTAGCAGAATTTGACCAAAATCATCATCACTATATGGGAAAAAAATGATCGCTTATGCCTCCTGTCAATAAAGCTTTAATACATGTAATACTAAATAAATATGTATATACTTTGGGACTTTGGGTTTTTATATATAAGTACATGTATAACATCAAAAACATGAAAGAAAGTTGTCAGTGAAATCGGATGAAAAATGTAGGAGAAATTGAGCGAACAAGCTTTACATTTGAAAAGTCCTATAACTCCACCAAAATTCTTTCAATCCTGTCAATATACAGTACAGCTCACACGAAACCCACACTTCACTCGATTCGCCGAGTTTGGTCGTATCGAGTTCCGTATCTACGCGGAGTCGGTGTTTGTACTCGACGAATTCACCATTGTCGAGTCACTCACACTCCCGAGTTACTCCGCTTAGAATCTTTTATGTGCAAAGTTGACACGACTGATAAATACAACGAATAAATTTCGAAAAAAATACGTATTTCAAACTTTTAATGCATTTAATCACAAGTTTTGTTCTTTTTTGTTGTCCAAAAGTCACAGTTTTCCTACCAACATAAATACTCATAATCCTTGGACATGTATGTATCTTTTAACAAGGCGGCACTAATAACGGGTTTATGACCCGGAATTCTTTACCATTTTTTTTGATTATTTCTGACTAAAGAACCCACCGATGTAATAATAAAAGCAGAATAGTAAAATTTGTTACAAAGAAAGACTAATTATAATCATAATTATAATTTCGTTAAGTTTAGTCGCCGCGAAGCGGGTAATAGGAACCGCCATATAACTGTCGTGACCCAGTATACATAATACGGGCATTCAAACTTTCCCACATCCGCTTTTCCAAAACAAAACAAAAGTCTTCTGCTTCGATTTTTTCTAAACTTATTGAATAATTATGCATTAAAATGGCTGCAATTAGAAAAATTTGCACCTTTTACCAGTGCAGTTTCGACTCGGCGAACTCCGAGTTTGACTATGCGGAGTATCGTGGCGTACTTTCGTGGCGTACGTATGCCGAGAAGCTTTTCCGACTCCGCGTAGTTTTATCATCGAAACTCCGCGTAATTACGAGATTTGTAAATTCCTCACTCTGCGTGAAAGAGTAAAGTGTGGGTTTCGCGTGAGCCGTACTGTACGCTACTAGATATCATACTGATACTTCCTATCAAGTTTCATGAAAATCAGATGAAAAATCTTGGTGGAGCTGAGCGGACAAGCTTTTCATTTGAACTTTGCGTCACTCTGACAGTCAAAATTCCATTTCTTGACAATATGTGCTACTAGACATCATTCTTAAAAAAAGTTATACTTCCTATAAAGTTTCACGAAAATTGGATGAAAAATCTTGGAGTTTAGCAGACAAGAAAGCGAGATAACCAGACATATGGACGGACAGACATATGAACAGACAAGGCGGCAACTATGAAAATATATGTAAAATTCTTTACAAGCAACAGAAATCTGCTATTAAAACAAATATACTGAAACGAAAAAGAAATGCATTATGGGTATTTCTGCTATATATTGTTTGTTTAAAACGCTACTCCTAATCGAATGGTACAAGGCGACATTAGGCCTGTCCTTTCGGAAATAAGGTTTAAACAGCACCGAACACATCAATGGTTAATACCCCTTTAAAGTTGCATTATGGACAGAATTCGCATTTGGCTCAAGCAGGTGAGCAAACTTAGGCTTTAAACGTTTCAATCTCGTAAACATTAAACACAATACTGAAATGGCTTGACTTTTTCAAGCGAAACTTCAACATCTATGAATTTCATGTAACAAAGTAGACTTTGATTAAAAGGTCTACTACATGACAGAGTTGTCCTTTCTGTAATTAGTTGTAGCCCCTTTTTGTACAACACACGTTAAAATATATCTGGAATATTACATGGAATTAGGTGTTTATAACAGACTAAGTGTAGTATAGGCAATTTTTTGATTATGCGTTTCTTTTTCCTTTCGGTATAATTACATGTCAGATCCACATTGTACAACAGCCAGTCCAAGCTGCATTACTCACCTTTGAATGAAGAGTAAGTTCCAAGTTTAGGTTTTGTTGGTTTAGCCATCTGTTCTTTTTCCACTGATCCCGCCCTATTCTTGCTGCTATGGCGCCGTGGTCGTAGTGGTTCCGACTCTGCGTCGACAAACTCGCCTGAATCACCCCGCTGATCCTCAGAGACCATACTGATATTGTCTACAGCTTTCTTACATGAGTTTATGCTGTCTTTTTGCTCCTTTGCATTGCTGAGTTTCGTATTTGTACTATCTGTAACATTACCCGCCACTGTCACCTCTTCAGTTCTGCTCAACGAGTTTTTCATTTGTTTTTTCTGTGATCTTAATTCTCTGCTTGTGGCAGATAAATTTAGTTTACTGAATTCATTTATGTCACTGTTTTCGTCACTGGAGAAATTTTGCTCTGCTGAGCCCCTCTCACTTCCGAGTGCCGAGTCGCATGTTTCATAGTCACCATCTGATTGGCTGCTGGTGCTGCTTGTATCCATAGAAACCTGACAATCAGGATTTGGGAGACCAATCCTGTTCGAGTTATGTGATTCATTAGTATTTGACTCCTCCTCCCTTTCTTCATTTTCATCTATGACTGGCTGTTTGAGTTCCTCGTGTAATTGATCCATGAAACATCGAAGAAACTCTTGTGTGTCCTACAAGGAGACAAAGCTGAGTTACACACAGTCAACATAGATGAGTTTATACTTCCCACCCTACACATGTATAGGTTGTCGTTAATATTTAGCTTTTATGGAATTGAATGCAAGTAATACGAAGCCCTTAGGTCACTTTCTCACAAACTGTATGCACTAGACCTTTCTCACAAACTGTATGCACTAGACCTTTCTAACAAACTGTATGCACTAGACCTTTCTCACAAACTGTATGCACTAGACCTTTCAAACTTTCTTATATTTGTATCTTGGGTGTTACATTGCAACGTGACAACCAGCATTAAGTTTCATAAATTCAAAATATAAAAAAAAACTGGCTTACTGATAACTAGATAACTGACAGCAGGCTTACTGATAACTGATAACCACTGATTACCAATAACATACTTACTAATAACCAATAACCTGCTTACTGATAACCAATAACCTGCTTACTGATAACCAATAACATGCTTACTGATAACCAATAACCTGCTTACTGATAACCAATAACATGCTTACTGATAACCAATAACCTGCTTACTGATAACCAATAACCTGCTTACTGATAACCAATAACCTGCTTACTGATAACCAATAACATGCTTACTGATAACCAATAACATGCTTACTGATAACCAATAACCTGCTTACTGATAACCAATAACATGCTTACTGATAACCAATAACCTGCTTACTGATAACCAATAACCTGCTTACTGATAACCAATAACCTGCTTATTGATCATCAATAACCTGCTTACTGATAACCAATAACCTGCTTACTGATAACCAATAACCTGCTTACTGATAACTGGCTTACTGATAACCAATAACCTGCTTACCGATAACCAATAACCTGCTTACTGATAACTGGCTTACTGATAACCAATAACCTGCTTACTGATAACCAATAACCTGCTTACTGATAACCAATAACCTGCTTACTGATAACCAATAACCTGCTTACTGATAATCAATAACATGCTTACTGATAACCAATAACCTGCTTACTGATAACCAATAACCTGCTTATTGATCATCAATAACCTGCTTACTGATAACCAATAACCTGCTTACCGATAACCAATAACCTGCTTACTGATAACTGGCTTACTGATAACCAATAACCTGCTTACTGATAACCAATAACCTGCTTACTGATAACTGGCTTACTGATAACCAATAACCTGCTTACCGATAACCAATAACCTGCTTACTGATAACTGGCTTACTGATAACCAATAACCTGCTTACTGATAACCAATAAGTTGCTTACTGATAACAAGCTTACTGATAATCAATAACGAACTTACTGAGAATAGACTAAGTGATAACCGATAATCAGCTTCAGACAATTTCAGTGTTTCACACATACAGCAGTAACACAGATATGTGTGAGACTCATATTTCAGTTTTTGAAATGAACAAAGAGATTTCATTGGATGAGAAATTGTGTCAAAGTGTAAGTAGAGATAGATTAGATCAGACATCTTGTTAAAATTAGTAGCCTGTAGGAAAGACAGACACAAACATTGGTGTTTACTTTTACCATGATAAAAAACTCTAGTATATAGAGAATATTATGTCAGTGCCTTTTACTATCAAGTTTATTAGGCGAGGTTTAGAAAACGAGGAATGGCGAGGCTCTGCCTAGCCATTCTTCGTTTTTGTGCCAAGCCTAATAAACTTGATAGTAAAAGGCACTGACATAATATTCTATTCATCATGTAGATGATCCATATTTTCTGTAAGAATTACTATTATTACCTATTTCTCAGAATGGTTCGCTTATCGAGGACGTCGCCATGTTGTTGTGTTTTGTTTGTTTTATGACGTCAGGCAACGTTACGTTTACAAGGCAGAAAAGTGCATATCTGCATGATAAATATATATACCTGTTGGGAATAACCACGAAACATGGGATGTACCAGCTTTATTCCACTGACTATTCCACTGGGTACCAGGTAACTTGGCCTGCAAAATTGTAAAATTCAAGATATATTTAATGAATGAATGAATGAATGAATGGTGTTTTACGGCACGTCGACACATAAATAGGTCATATTGTGAGCAAAAAATATAAAAAATGAAGTATTAATTAAAAATTAATGTAAATATATAAAGATAAAACTATTAAAAAAATAAGGGATGACAAGGGGTAATATAAACTATGTATGTAAATCAATAAGAACACATTACAATGATTTATATAGTCTGATCTCTTTCAGGAAATCTAAAACAAGACTAAAATCTACACTCTAGATCATTTAAAACAAATATATAGAGATTATTAAACTGCTGGAATCGATTATAGGGAATCCTTCACGAGATGATAGGCCTGTGGTTTTTTTCACGAATGAGCGTATGCCTACCATCGAATGCAGGATTTCCCTATAATCGACCCCAGCAGTTAAATAATCTATTTATTACATTTTAAACCAGTTTATGTATGTTTTGAAACAGAATTATTTGCTTTGTTGAACGTTATCGGCAGATGACGTCGACATCATAAACACTTTATTGACTTCATGACTCAAGGCCACAGTTAGTTATTTTTGTGTTTGGAGATAGTTATTAATATTTAGTGATTATGAATATTTTTTCACTGCAAAAACCCAATCTTTCACCTGTAGTAATGTAATAAATAAATACAAAACAGTGTTGTATGTACCAGCTTTATGGCATTGGGTACAGGTTACTTGGCCTTAAAATTGTGTAATACTAGATATAAACAAGTATTTGTGCTACATATGCAATAACATCTTTTCTATTTGATATATATGTACAATAAAACATTATATAATATAGAGTTAACATGTTTTTTATTTCATAAAAATAAAACTGAATTGATGGTATATGAATACCATCATATTAAAGTTGAATATTATTAAACAAGAGCTGTCGGATGACAACCCGCTCGACTTTCCCAGGCCTCGTCTGTTTATTGGGCAACTAAGTTGAAAGAGGGGCATAATTCTGCAAAATTCATAACAGAGTTAAGGCACTTGTTTGTACGAGTTCCTCTTATGATGGTGAATACATGTGTAAAGTTTCTGTCCAGCAGGTTCTGAGATATGAAGTTATGATGGTGAATACATGTGTAAAGTTTCTGTCCAGCAGGTTCTGAGATATGAGGTTAAGATGGTGAATACATGTGTAAAGTTTCTGTCCAGCAGGTTCTGAGATATGAGGTTATGATGGTGAATACATGTGTAAAGTTTCTGTCCAGCAGGTTCTGAGATATGAGGTTATGATGGTGAATACATGTGTAAAGTTTCTGTCCAGCAGGTTCTGAGATATGAGGTTATGACGGTGAATACATGTGTAAAGTTTCTGTCCAGCAGGTTCTGAGATATGAAGTTATGATGGTGAACACATGTGTAAAGTTTCTGTCCAGCAGGTTCTGAGATATGAGGTTATGATGGTGAATACATGTGTAAAGTTTTTGTCTAGCAGATTCTGAGATATGAGGTTATGATGGTGAATACATGTGTAAAGTTTCTGTCCAGCAGGTTCTGAGATATGAGGCTATGATGGTGAATACATGTGTAAAGTTTCTGTCCAGCAGGTTCTGAGATATGAGGTTATGATGGTGAATACATGTGTAAAGTTTCTGTCCAGCAGGTTCTGAGATATGAGGTTATGATGGTGAATACATGTGTAAAGTTTCTGTCCAGCAGGTTCTGAGATATGAGGCTATGATGGTGAATACATGTGTAAAGTTTCTGTCCAGTAGGTTCTGAGATATGAGGTTATGATGGTGAATACATGTGTAAAGTTTCTGTCCAGCAGGTTCTGAGATATAAGGTTATGATGGTGAATACATGTGTAAAGTTTCTGTCCAGCAGGTTCTGAGATATGAGGTTATGATGGTGAATACATGTGTACAGTTTCTGTCCAGCAGGTCCTGAGATATGAGGTTATGATGGTGAATACATGTGTAAAGTTTCTGTCCAGCAGGTTCTGAGATATGAGGTTATGATGGTGAATACATGTGTACAGTTTCTGTCCAGCAGGTCCTGAGATATGAGGTTACCAAAAAAGGTTAACTAACGGTAATGCCTGAGTGAGTAGAATACAACATTTAACCCTTAACCCGCTGCATATATATAATGGACTGGTCTTTCTTTGAATTAAGACCATTCCATTGATGTGACAAAGGTGTGTTTTGGGGGTTTACAATGGATGCAAAGGCTATTATAGTCGTGCTTAGACGGTTAAGGGTTAAAAACACTATCAGGTCAACAGTTCTACTAGTCAGGATTTATTTACTGTTGGCAACATCTTTTTAAAATTTTGAATCGGTCTTGCATTCAACATTTCGGCCCAGAACTGATAAAACCGGCATTTTACCAAGCCCTGGCAGTCAGTCACACATTGATAATATTCAAAAGGTGGACTAAAATTATAAACATGTTTTAAGAGCATATATTTAAAACCTAAGAACCGAACTATCTCTTACCGTTTCCTATGCCAGACTTCTTTGATGAGTTTTAGGTAGCTCTTGCTGATCATGGGTGTCCTTTCTGGATGCACAAAACCCTGACAGTCGAGGAAATATCTTGTCAATGGAGGACTGAAACAGACAAACAAATCAACTGAATTCTTGTTCATCAACAAACTATTTAGAATAATGAGATCAGCCTACACACAGAGATGGTGGGGAAAAAAGGAATCCAGAGCAACTAACTCTTATCTCTAGGTTCTATTACATGCCTGGAGATATTTCTCTAGACTGCTACACAGTGTTTAAATATAAACGACTGTAGAAGTCCGCCATTATGTTTACTTGCTTGTTTTATAGGATAGCCATTTTCACAGTTTATAGATATCCCGCCACCTTAATGCCTTTATGTAAGTGACGCGTCTGCATTATGTAAACAATACTGAGTGAAATCCCAATACATGTATATCTTTTTATAGAACGTAGATCAGACGCTTGGCCACTATCGGGGTTGGAATGCGCTTTATTTAGCCGTAATTTACGGCAAAGAAATCGGTCTTTGACTGTCACTTGTTTGAGTGAAACGGCGCATGCGCAGTGAAGCAGTCTAATATTTTTCTGGTTCATTTACAGACCTAGAGAATATATTCCATTACACATGACCACCGAGTTAACCATCCCATCCAATAGGTTGTAAGCACAGTGTTTTACAGCCATGCCCAAACCCGCTTACAGCCATGCCCAAACCCGCAACCATTTGGCCAACAATTTCACTACATCATCAAGATCTCCAAAATCATGCAAGCAATAAAGTGTGCGTAATTATAATTTGTTAAAATGCATGTTCATGTACTGTACTTAAGGGTTATCCCTTGCAATCAAGTGGGGCAGGATGCAAGCATGGACTGTTCTCTTATTACCAAAACCCATCCCAAATGTTATGGGAAAAAAACAAATGTAGGCCAGAGAACATTCCTTTTATTTGCCAGAGAACATTCCTTTTATTTAACTACAAACAAGTTTTAAGAAACTGGTAAAAGGAACAGTAAATTTGGTCTTATAAACAGTACACAGGTCGTTTCTTTAATAATAAAAGTGTACGTTAATTTAAAACAATAAAATTCAATGGGAAATGAAATGTTGGTCTCTTTAAGCAGGTGGTCTCTTAATTGAAGTGGTCTCTTTAGGTGGATTGAGTGTAGATATTTACCAGTTAGATAACGCCTGTAGAGCAGCATTCAGGTAGCAGGTGTTTCCCAGATTCTGCAATCCTGTAAGACCTGTGATGGGATACAAACAATGTGTATTCATTGAAACAACTGGACATTTTACGCCAAGGTCATAACAGTTAAGTTTACATCAAACGGTCAAAGTCTTGACATAATCAAACAAGTTTTAAAACATCATTTAGTTTTAACCACTTCCAAAATTATTCCAGTAAGTTCTTAAAACACCATTATTTTTTTTAACTCAGAGACAAAACACGAAAAACTGCATAACTGAATATATATATGGAAATAAAGTGTAAACATTTACAGCTGTGTTTAACCCAATATCTCAAAAAAAAATTGCCTATAATTAAAAGAGTTCAGTTGAACTGTTATGCCATTGTTACCCTAAAGTGGCCTTAATTACTGGAGCAAATATTAGGATATCAGGTAAGAAAAGTTGTTCCTCCAAGAAATGTCAGGAATAGTCTTTATCTGAAATTGATATGAACGGGTTTTCAGCTACAAATATGGTAGATCAACTTTCCTATTGAAAACAATTGATGTGGAACACTAATTATCTTTGTTTCAAGTTGCACGTGCTAAAAATAGTAACAGTAAAACATCATGTGACCAATGAGAAACCTCAGCCGCAGTAAATAATCTGCAGTAATACTATTCATGCATGTATAACTTTTTGAAAACAATATCATGTTTTATGTTTCAACCATTGAAGTAACATAAACGGGAATGTAGCGACACAGCTAAACCATCTTTATTATTGGAGTTTCTGAAAAACTTGAATAAGGGTGGAAGAATTATCAAAATCGGATGATAAACAAAGAAGATATGATCATTTGAAGGTTCTGTTGAAACGTATATGCAAGCCGCCATTTTGAAAGCTATGACATCACAGTTCTAAATGACCATATATGGAATATTTATAGATATGAAAATTTACTGATTTATTGGAAAAAGATGACGCCAATTGTATGTAAATATGTATTCTTAACGGCAATAGTTATTTATATGACCGGTTAAGGATTTTGCATTCATTTGTAGTGAGTTTCTTTGTTTTAAATGATATTTATCAATATTCCATATATGGTCATTTAGAACTGTGATGTCATCGCTTTCAAAATGGCGGCTCCCATATCCATTTTAGAATAACCTTCAAATGGTCATATCTTTTATATTTATCATCCGATTTTGATAATTTTTCCACCTTTTTCCACGTTTTTCAGAACTCTCAATATTAGAGTTAGTTTGGCTGTGTCGCTACATTCCCTTTAAATACAAATGTGCTAATGAGGCTGGAATTATAAATTGGTAAACATATGAGCCGGAACACACCTCTGGGTTTAGCATGCTCCTCATCTTCTAGCTCCGACTCGGAATCCTCGCCACCAAATATGCTTTGCGGGGGTGTCGAACCATCCTGATGATTCTCCTCGCACCGCGTCTCCATATCTTCCTCCTCTGCTATGACTTTGTCTGGAATTCTGCAGCGAATGGCAAAGAGGTTAATTTATTTCTATAAAGCCAATTTGGCAAGTAGGGTTACAAGGAACCATGTGTCACATAGATTTCTAATAGCAATGCTATACGAACTGAAGTGGTCAAAGAACATGGGTTCCACTGTCCTCTAAGCTTATAGCAGAGATTATAAGATTGTGTGTTACATACAGGTCTATTATACATTTTATACTATAAATGTGTACATTGACAATTATGTTATCTTTGTTATTCATCATATGTACACATTTAATATGTAACCATAATATGTACCAAATCATGTACCATATACATACATGTATACGTATGTAAAGTCATATTTACATATAAATGGGGCAACAGAAGCCAATAAAGATAGGAGGGGTAAATTCAAGGTGAAATTTTGATATTTGGTGTGACACACAAACTAACCAGGGCCCAGTTGTTCAAAGATCGGTTAGCTTAATACTTGGTTAGTGTAATCTTTCAAAGTACATTTTCTCATAAAAATATCTTTCGTACTACTAAAAGTTTTTAATTTGCATTTCTTCTTAACATAATGCTTTCACATGCTCAATTTCTGGTAGAAATATTCATTTACCGGTATTGAAAATTCAGAGATATTAGAAATTTTGACTTAACGCTAGGTTAAGTTAACCGATCTTTGAACAACTCGGCCCAGACCTGTTACTATTCATTCATCTATCAGAAAATGTTTTTCTCGGGCAAAATATTAAACATTATTCTAGGGTTGACTGATACTATGTGTAGGATTCTTTCCCCTTCTATCCCCTTCCTTTTGTTTCTAGCACCTTCAATATTATATATTATAAAAACATTTTAATAACTCACAAAAATAAAGAAATATTCCCTGACAAATGGCATATCCATAAATTTGTGTTCAGGTTCAAGATATATTCAACTTCATCCTTCATCTCCCTCTGAGGTTGCTGTCCCAATATAACCAAATATAACGTGTTTCAAAAATGGGGGTAAAACCTAATTTCATTTCATAATGTAATTGTTTAAAAGAAATTATTTTACACAGGATAGATTGTAATTAAAAGCCTTTGCCATTTTAAAGGAAGAACTAGAAGGGTGTGCCTGCCCTGCGCTTATTTCAGCTTGGTTACGCTGAAGGTTAAAGTTTTATGAAAAGGGCATAACTCTGCCAAAATTAAAGTCAGAGTTACAGGACATGTTTAACGACATTCCTTGAGGTAAGATGAAGAGGTGTGTGAAGTTTTATGAACATAGGTCAAATACTTTTCAAGTTATGGCCAAGGTTAGGTTGCAGGTTGAAGTGTGATGGACGACGATAGGCAACTGCAGACGACGGACAAAGTGATCCTTTAGTGTCTGCCATGCTACCCAGACAACACAAAAACTATTACAATAAGAAATACTTACAGGAATGGTGGATTATTTCTCTCTGTGAACACCTCGGATTCACATCGGTAACACCAGATACGCAGGGTGGACAGGTTAATGGTCAGGCAATGTTTCCTCTCCTGTAAAACCACATATCAACTGTTGTAAGGCATATCTAACACACTGCTCCGTGAGCTTTATTTAGCATAAAGAAGGCATAAATAAAAGCTAACTTACTAAACAAACATTAACAGATTATCAAATGTCTTTTAAGAGCAAACACAACTTTCTTTTTTGCTATCAATAAGTGTCCTGAGCACAACTTTCGACTAACTGAATGCTGTCCTTGTTGTTTTAACACATACAACTAGATTTGTGTGCACCCATCCTTGAAATTTGTGACCTCCTGATTACGTGTCAGCAGCTTAGTTCTAAATGGCAGCTAGTTCTAAAACGCTCCAGGATTCATTGCCAAGGGAGAAAACTGTCTTGAGGTTTACCCAATGATGTATTGAGGATTGCCCAAGGATACATATGTATTGAGGTTTGCCCAAGGATATATATGCATTGAAGATTGCCCAATGATACATATGTATTGAAGATTGCCCAAGGATATATATATGTATTGAGGATTGCCCAAGGATACATATGTATTGAAGATTGCCCAAGGATACATATATATTGAAGATTGCCCAAGGATACATATATATTGATGATTGCCCAAGGATACACACATATCGAGGATTGCCCATGGATACACATGTATCGAGGATTGCCCAAGGATACATATGCATCGAGGATTTCCCAAGGATACACATGCATCGAGGATTGCCCAAGGATACACATGTATTGAGGATTGCCCAAGGATTCACATGTATCAAGGATTGCCCAAGGATACATATGTATCTAGGATTGTCCAAGGATACATACAAGGACACACATGTATCGAGGATTGCCCAGGGACACATATGTATCGAGGATTGCCCAAGGATATGTATGTATCAAGGATTGCCCAAGGATACATATGTATCCAGGATTGCCAAAGGATACATATGTATTGAGGATTGCCCAAGGATACATATGCATCGAGGATTGCCCAAGGATACACATGTATCGAGGATTTCCCAAGTATACACATGTATCGAGGATTGCCCAAGGATACACATGTATCGAGGATTGCCCAAGGATACACATGTATCCAGGATTGCCCAATGATACATATGTATTCAGGATTGCCCAAGGATACACATGTATCTGGAATTGCCCAACGATACATATGTATCCAGGATTGCCCAAGGATACATATGTAGAGAGGATTGCCAAAGGATACATATGTATCGAGGATTGCCCAATCATAAATATGTATCGAATATTGCCCAAGGATACATATGTATCGAGGATTGCCCAAGGATACATATGTATCGAGGATTTCCCACAGATATATATGTATCGAGGATTGCCCAAGGATACATATGTATCAAGGATTGCACAGGGATACATATGTATCGAGGATTGCCAAAGAATACATATGTATCGAGGATTGCCCCAGGATACAGATATATCAAGATTGCCCAAGGATACATATGTATCGAGGATTGTCCAAGAATACATATATATCAAGGATTGCCCAAGGATACGGATACATATGTATTGAGGATTACCCAAGAATACATATGTATCGAGGGTTGTCCAAGGAGATACTTGTCTTCATGACTGTCCAATGTGACAACTGTCTCAAGGTTTGCCCAAGGAGACAAGTGTCTTGAGGACTGATCAGGATGGATGCATACTGCAAGTTCTCTTTTGATAGTGTCACAGACCTAATAACAAACAAATCGGATACTTCCTATTTGAACCAATGAAGAAGCCAAAATATCACGTAGCACTTTAACTTCTTTCCAACTCCTCTCTCAAAAACGCATTGATTTTGATGAGAATACATGCTTAAGATGCATATAAATGAACAGAAAAAAGGGACTATACTAATTATTTTTATTTTCAAAATAAGAAATTGTATAAAAAGCAGTTTACACATCATGATTTTTGTTTTTTCTCTTAAAAACCAAACAAATGACGTAGTGAAACTTTCCTTCAAACACCTTTGTTGCTTAAAATGTTAAAGAAATACCATCATTAGAAAGATAAATTTGTGATGGGTTTTGACATAAAGAAAATGTAGATGCATAAAACTCTTCATGATATCTGTGTTTGAATCGGGCAATATTTTGTGAAATTTCCGCACTGTGTCACCTGCAATTTAGATACATTTCACAGTTTCCTATCTATTTGTTATTCAGTCCGTGATAGCATTTATAGATCTTACTCTTATGTCAGACCAATTGAGAGTGACATATTTACCTCAGCATGCTGTGAACTGTGGTCCTTCACAGATTCCCCACAACCAATGTAGCCACACTCCCCAATAAGGCACAACCACAGATTTGAGGCAGTCACCTTACAGGCATCACACTCTAAATGCTGAAAATAAAACAGTTTGTTTGTTTGCATGATGTTTTACGTCATTTTTCAACACATGTAAAGTTATATATGACGGTCAATTTTTTTTGTGGTGGAAGCAGACCACCCACTTTTCCTGAGTAGAACCAGTACTGTATACCTCCAACCATCCGTAAGAATCCTCACATACAAGTCGAGTTCACAGTGGGATTCGAACCCACAGCAGTGAGAGGCGAGAAGGTTTACAACGCAACGTTGCGAACCCTTCGGCCAAGGAGACGCTTGAAAATAAAACAGCCACACAAAATATTATCACAACACAATATAATAAGTATTCTAGTTATTTTTCCTATTTGGACTATCATCTCCACTTACTAGTTTTCACATAAATAATATAATTATATTACTGCTGAATGTCACGTCTGAATTGGGCAATCTCTTCGGAATATAGCCCAATATTGGTCTCTGTTATATGAGGCAAAAAAAAAATCCTGAAAAACATGTTGGATACATGTACAACAAAGTAATTAATTAATATGTTTATGTAGAAGCTTTTGAATATTCATATAAAATAGCATTTCTTCACTCTCACTAATTGCTATCTTTGAATACTGAAATGCCATTGCATGCCAATGGTCAGGACTATGCTGGTGACAACAGCTCTTCTTTTTTCCCGAAGTCAGACTAATGGTATGAAACCACCAATTATTTTCTCCATTGACACCAATGTTAAGATGTCACATATTCAATGATTTCCTGAAACTCCAACTCAAGCATGGATAGTGCAGCAGTTTACTTTCATACAAAAATATATATATATATTTTTTTTCACTTGAAAATCACTAGAAAAGGTGTACAAGACATGTAAGAAAGTTCATGTTTTTTTACTAAACAGGTCAAGGGTACAGCTGTTTTCATTGATAGTTGCTCACAAAGTGTATGCACAGATTCAAAATTTGAAGGAAAATCCAGTAAAAACTATCAATAAACTTCTTATACATACAACAACACAATCGACTAGAAATGGGCCATTTTCTCCTGATTATAATGCCCATTTCCAACAAAAAAAGAGGCATTACTTTTTCTTATAAAAACTACATTCGACTACCTCTCGGAGGTTTATATGCAATTGATGGTGGTAAACCTAAACAGGATCTATTAAATGAGACATAGTGTGCAAACAGTCAAGCACAGCATGCTTTAACCGGCAGCCTTCCCAGAAAAATTGAGCATGCAAAAAAGCAACTTAAAGGGCGCTGTACTTGAACCTTCATTACTGGCGTGACGCAGTCGGTAGCGCAGCGGATTTGTAACCGGAGGCCCCGGGTTCAAACCTCCGTGGTGCCACGGAGTTCCGTCGGTGTGTTCTTGGGCAAGACACTTTCCCTCAGCCTCGTCCGTCGGATGGGGACGTAAACCGGGCGGTCCCATGTATCGGTCTATCCTCCGAGCACGTAAAAGAACCATAGGAATCTATTCGATAATAAGAGTAGGGCAGGTTCCCGGATTCCTATGTATCCTTGCCCTCTCTCTGGGGCTGCTCTAAATGATCCTATACTGTGTTGATGAGCCGTTAAACAACATTCAATTCAATTCATTTACAAACTTTATATAATACCTTTTGCTTATCTTTAATTTCCTCCCAGGAAACCTTGCCAATACTGGTCACATGGTTACACCTGGATATCTTCCCTGGCATCGCTATGTCACAGCCAGCACATCAGAATAACTGCAATTCAATAATTATATATATATATATATATATCAGAACGAATCTCCTAATGCTCCCATATTATATTTTAATTTAAACATACAGCACAGCTCACTCGAAACTCACACCTTACTCTTTCACGTTGAGTGAGGAATTTAGAAATCGCACACTTGTTCGGAGTTTGATGACAAACCTACTCGGAATGACTGGCGTACGTACACCATGCTACTTCGGAATACAAAACCCCTTTTGGGAATGGTATCGGTACCCATTCAATTGGAAAATACCTGCAAACACATTACCAAGTATACATTCTCTTGGTAGTATTTCATTACCCTCACCTAAAAGAATATATTCCCCCCTTTCTTCTGTTTAAAGTTTCATTCTAAATATTAAAAATACGAATTTTGGATTGGGATTTTTTTCACTCCATTTGGGAAAAAAATATGCCTTTTTGCCATAATTTGTGAATGGTACCGAGGTACCGTTTTTTATAGGGAAAAAAACACTCGAAACTCGGAGTTTGTCGAGTCTAAATTACACAGGTAATGGTGCACCTTTTTCTAGGCTGAAGTAAGTTTTGTCCATAATTATTCAGTCAGTTTAAATATATGTCAAACTTCCTATTTTTGAATATATAGGAAACTCGAAAAAATAATATTTCCTGGGCCAGATAGATATTCTATTTCCTCCCATTTGGAGAGCCAACGATGCAGTTTGTAATGCTTCACGGCTACTGAACATTTAATCTTGAAAAAAATGGCTACATTTCAACAGAATTGATAAATTAGAACATTTATTAAAGACCGGGTATGAAACCTTCTGTACCCCTAGTGCATAAAATACCCATCTACGATTGGCGAGACAATTTTTGATATGTACCGTCATCTGACGTGCATACGCGTTTGACTTTTTTATGTGTGGATTTTCCGCAAAGATTCTCTGTGCTAGACAAAAACAGTCCATTTAAACTGATACACTGAATTTTATAAGTGTACAACTTACCTAAAATGAAAAATAATAATGTATTATCCATTTCACACTAAAATTTTAATCCAAAAAAAACATTTTGATATAAAATCGTTAGTTTAAATCTAGGTATTGTGCATTATTTGGGCGGCAAAACACAGGTGTCAGTGCAGTGACGTCATACAAGAAACGGATACACACAGTCTAAATTGTCCACATGGTTTTGGTCAAACACAATGAGACGTCACATGCTGCATCTATAAATGTATGTAAGTATAACAAGAGCTGTCGGAGAACAACGCGGCTCAACTATTTGATTTTTTAGGGAATAATAAATTATATAGTCAGTATATACCATCAAAAAACAAGGCTAGAACAATGTGAGGTTGGGGGGCGGTGCAGGTATAAAAACTCGGGCAGATATAACATTATTGTTAGAATCTCATACAAATTACAATAAAATTTGGTCAGGGTTTGAAATTTTATTTTCATCAGTTCTAATCCAAAATTGCTGTCATTTTAAAGAAATTTGTGGTAGAACGGCAACTCGGGGGGGAGGCTATATATGTGAAAGAAATGACCAAAACAACACAGAAATATGTAAACTAATGAAACAAGGGCATGGGGGGTGTGGGGATGGGAGGAAGGGCATGGAGGAAGGAGCCCATGCCCCAATATGAGTGAAGTATAAATAAGATGCATAATGCTATGAGAAATCCCAAACCAAAATTATAAACATATACAACAGCTTAAACGCAAACCTGAACTGCCTTTATTGCACATTTTATGGGCCATCACAATTTGGGTTCCATGGGAGCCCAGAATTTGCAGAAGACAAAATTACTTATGCAACCCTTTACAACATACTATAAGGAAACCAATATCCAAATTTAGTTGAGCTAGGAGAAGACAGGTAAGGCCAAAAAAAAAAGGTTGTTTCTGGTCTTCCGACCGACTCTAGAAACAAACCTAAATTTGTTTTTGGCCTAAGAGATATAGACCTGTACACGCAAAATTTAATCGGAAATGTGTCACATTTTATGGGCTAGATCAGAATTTGGGTTCCATGGGAGCCCATGGGTTACAGGAACCAAAATTGCTTCTGCAGCCCTTAAGATAGTGCCATAAGGAAGCCCATGGCCAAATTTGGTTGTGCTAGGATCAGAAATGTAAGAGACATAGACTTGTAAACATAGCTTACACGCAAACCTTGATGTCGGACGCCGAAGCCGGGGTGATTACGTAAGCTCTCTTATTCTTCGAATAGTCGAGCTAAAAAGCACCCTAGATGTCAAATAAATGATGCTACTGTACCCCTAAACCTGAACACCACCAACTATCTCTATCTATCTATCTTTCTATAATGCATTCGTTCATGTCTGAACATCATAGCAGGTACCGGGTGGTGGCATATGAAATTTGGTATCAGTCCAGTAACACAAAAATTATATAAAAACTTTACTGACTGAGTCACGATATTAAAACTATTTACAAGAAGTAATGTCAAAGACACTAACGTCGTGCTTTTGACTGCACTGATGCTTAGATTAATGACTTGAACCCATCCACAGTTGGCGTGGCAACTGTTAGTTGGTGGGGAGGCCATTCTATACTGGAACAGTTCTCTGGGGGAAAAGGAGAATTTATAAGCATCAGTGTTAACATTTGGTCTTATGTACCGTAATGGGTGATTTCACCTGGAGCAACGCGGGGTGTTTGCCGGGACAATATACTGATCCTTATTTACGGAGACTAAATCTGTATGAATTTCATAGAAATGGGTTGAACTAGCTTGGGTCCGTCGGGATTCTAACATAGACCTTTCTAATTCAGTAAATAATTTCTCCAACGTTGCGACCATCTAGCTGCACTTTTTCTAACTTGTAAATATTGTTTTTATGATAGGGGTTCCATATAGATGATTCATATTCTAACTGAGGCTCGACCAGAGTATTATAGGCAACCACTTTTGTTTCTTTTGGAGCTATGGCCAAATTGCATTTTAGAAAACCTAGGTTTTGGTTGCCTTGTTTTGAGAGAGTAAGTATTTAGCAGAGGTAACATTCTCCAATTTGTGGCCATGGAGTATAGCCGTGTATAATTTGCCGGTCTACATGGTGCCTGGTTACTCTCATGGAATGGCATTTAGATACATTAAACGCCATGATCGAGTCAATCTTGCTCCCAAAGAGAAAGCTTGTCAAGATCTGACAATCGGTCGGGCGGGTAATTTTCCAGTAAAGTTCCCAGTCATCGGCAAATAAACGGAATGCTGACGTTATGCCACCGGGGAGGTCGTTAATAAACAGTAAAAAGAGAGGACCAGTCCTAGGACCGAGCCCTGATGGACACCCGACAGTACATCAGCAGAGTCCGATGATACGCCGTCTAGTACAACCTGCTGAGTACGTCTGGTTAACCATGCAGTGATCCATCATGATCTATTCATAATTTGGATAAAGCGTCATCAAACAAACTGACCAATCAGTGACCAGAAATAAGACATACAAATACATTCTGGTAGGTGATAAACTTGGTCTTTATCCTTGATGTTCAACCAAGTTTACTGTTAAAATTAAGGTATTTACAGTGTGATATTTTTAAAACCCTGCGTATTTCATGCACATTCATTCAAATAGATCCAATATATGTGTCTTTCCAATTTCATTAAAATCAGATCCAAAATATTCGCTCCACTACTTTCCGCTATTTAGATCTGACAATATAACATACCGGGTCACCTCAGATTGACCTTTTATCTAATCAATATTCATGAGAAGATCAACTAATGAAATCGCGCGTTTCATTTATAATTCACATGAAATTAAAACTTATTCTATTCGAGTGAACTGAACAAACGCAAATCTACATATCCAAATAAAGATAAAAGTCTTTGTGTGTTATTGCTGTGTTATTGCACGATACATTCAAAGAAATGCACTGAATGGTCAAATATGTCTTGGTGGCAATAAAATCATTTTTTGATATTTTTTAACATGTGGACACACCGCCTTATATGAACGTGTCCACTTTTTCAATATTATGTAGAAAAACATAAAAAACACTTTAAAAAATCTTCTTTTTTTCCAGTAAATATTCAATAATGGTTGGTGTATTATGTTTGTCAACGCAATTTGTTTGTGTTTTATAAGCTAAAAGTTACGGACATTGTCTCTTTCAAATTCAATACCAAGCGTAGACTGCTGCACAGCGTTTTTACTAATCAATGCGACATACGCAGTGAAGCTGTCAATACCGAACAATTTTGTAGGCTGAAATCTGATTGGCTAATTGTAAGGTCATTCTGAAGTGACCGGTATTTAATATTTTCAGATCTAAATAGCGGAAAGTAGTGGAGCGAATATTTTGGATCTGATTTTAATGAGATTGTGTGTCTTTCAAAATTAAAATCTTGAAAATTAATATCTTTTTACTCTGCCAAAGATTTTTATTTTACTATAGAACTTAAGGGTAAAAACCGAGTAACACACATTTAATCACCTAATGATATTCATAATTTTGATAGAGCATCATCAAAAAAACTGACCAATCAGTGACCAGAGAAAAGACATACCAAACGTTCTGGTAGGTGATAAACTCGGTCTTTATCCTTGATGCTCAACCAAGTTTACTGTTAAAATTAAGGTATCTACAGTGTCATTCTTTTAAAACCCTGAGGCGTCCGTGGCCAAGTGGTTAACGTCTCTGACTTGAAATCACTTGCCCCTCACCGCTGTAGGTTCGATCCCTCAGGGGCCTAGGAATCTTTATGTGAGGAAGCTATCCAGCTGGCTTGCGGAACGTCGGTGGTTCTACCCAGGTGCCCGCTCGGGCACGAAAATTGCCCGGAGGGGCACCTGGGGTCTTCCTCCACCAATGGAAGCTGGAAAGTCGCCATATGACCTTAGCTGTTGGTGCGACTATAAAATCCAATTCAATTCAATTCAATTTAAAACCCTGCATATTTCATGTAAATTCATGCAAATTAATTCAGTATATGTATCTTTCAAAATCAAAATCTTGAAAATTATCTTCTTTCTACTCTGCCAACGATTTTTATTTTACTATAGAACATAAGGATAAAAACCGAGTAACACTAATTTTATCACCTACCGAAAATAATATAAAATCTCAACATCTCTGCAATGGAAAATTATGAATAAGATAAAATCTCAACAAATCTGCAATGGAAAATTGTGAATTGGTGGATCCCGATATTCCATAGTAATTGAGTTTGTATGCTGATCTATACCCGGAATGATAAAGGAAAAATATTGATTTGAAAAAATTGACCATTTCACTTTGATACACGGATATGTACCTTGGATACTATATGATAGAATAATTATTGAAAAGGCATTTTTGGCATTAATAAATGATGGGTGGGGTGTGTATGTCAAAGTCGGAAGAATAAAACATGTGAGAAATAGGAGATGTTTACTATGATCTTATCGTTTTACTGAAATCATGAATATATAGTTAGGTTTTTGCTGTAGATAAATATGAAAAACAGCAGATAGAAGGTTTACCAGTAGACTGAAATCTTATAGATTCTCCTGTGTCATAAATAGTGTTATTTTCCGGCCTTATTTCCCCACTTCTAGGGCAGAAACAAAGGTCGTCCGAACGATAATTTTATGGCATGGTATAGTCCAAAATATATTACTGTCGTCTTATCCTTAGACAAAAGTGTTGCGCAATGTATCTGTATATAGGCAGGGAGTACGTTATATCTCCCTATAACGTACTCCCTGATATAGGTATACCTGTATATAGAGGTCCATGCACAAATTAACTGTTAAAATAACTGTGAAGTAGAAGTTTTGATTATTGAAAAATGTTGCTTCACCGCTCCTGCTATAAATTTCTCTCGAAGTTTGTCTTATATAAAGAGATGTAATATCTCCTGTCTAGGCAGGGATGATCATTCGTCATATAAAGCCCTGGTCTAGGCTACTGGGAGAAGATTTATAATTATGTTGCTCTGTATAACACCAGGAACCTCATATACTTCCTCCCAGACAATAGGCTACCTCGTGTATACATATCTGAGAGCAACTGTAGTAATTAAAAAAAAAAATGTTTTTAAATATTCTGATTGCTGAAATGAAGTCCGTTCATGAAAAGTGTATAGGCCTAAACCAGGGTTTATATATACAAAAACCATGGCCTAAACAGAAACAGTTAACTAGTAATAAGCCTACAGTTACTCTTTAGATAACTGGTTATCTCTATATACTGCAACACCCTGACACTTTCGAAGATCATGTGCAGGTTTCCTGAGTAGAACCAGTACTAAGCAATGTGAATTAATTATCTTGCTCAACGATAAATAACATGACTACGACGAGGATCGAACATATGACCTTTCGACTATAGATATGATATCACTGTATCATGCGGCTCTCCACCGTTATAATGTGTGCGGACATTATCGCGAGCACGTTGAAACTTTTAGTTACACTCTCTCCTGAGTCATAGATGCCGGGGCAGCCCGGAACTCTAAAAATCAACCCAAACCATGATCAGAAGCCCATAAGTTCTTAAACCCCATGAGTACATGTATATTATTAGGAACACAACTGTAAATCCATTTACAGGTCCTTATCTTATCTAGACCAGTGAGGTGTCTGGTGATCTCGAACTGATTACACGACTTCCAGTCGCCTGTGTTCAAATATAGTGTTTCCGGCAAGTATGACATGGGCGTAGCTGTCCTGAAATGCATATATAGGCCCGTTAAACTAGGGGTCCGGGGACATGCTCCCCATTTTTTTTAACTTAGCTATGCGATGGTGCGATCTGGCAGAGCACTTGTGTGGTATTTGAACAAAATATATTTTTTTGACAAATTTGAGAATTAATATTTTGATAAAATTGAATTACATACACTTTAAAATACAATAAGAAACACATGTTGTCCCTTAACCTCCATCAGGGAGTACGTCATATAACGTACTCCCTGCCTCCATCCCCTGTCGCTTCTGTTTTTATTGCATTTTTGGACTTTTTCAAACTGATGTATAGGCTAGGACATATACGGCCTAATAGTAGCTACGCTGATGTATGCAGTTGTGTGTCCCCATACCACAAACAGTAACCATTCGGATGTATGCGTATGAGATCTCCATCTAAAAATGTGGGGAAACAAAACAATATTTTTACAATGGCATTGTCCACTTTTATTTTATCATCCAATACTTTCAAGAAACTAACCCGCCAAGTAACGGCAAAATTACACTACAAAACCGTGTATCAATAAATACTGAACTCTATCCAAAACTCTATCCAGGTATTCAGGTTATATACTAATGTGTTTGTGCCAATTAAAGAATATGCTTATTCGCGGGTTCTTAAAATACCCGTGATTGGATGTGCGTAAAATTAATTACGAGTTAGTAACTTAATTCGATGCTCCAGTTTTAGGATTTGGCCTGACTGGTTAAAGCCGTTTAAAGTTTGTCTATTGAGTTTAGATTCTCAAAATAGGTAAGTTATATATATACACCTCGTCGTCAGTAGGTTTAGAAACGGTGAACATAGATTGTAAAATGTTAGTGTTGTTGACGGTATAACTACTTTAAAAAGCTTAATTAAAGATGCTCTACCTATATCTTTTTGCCCACCAATTTATATAAACTTTACTTAATTATAAAGAGGACTATGAAAAAGGTAAATGGCAATAATTTCACCCCATGTAATATGCGTGCGTTTTTCTGGGGAAAAACAGGATAGAAAAGATCGGATTTTTGAAATTGTATTCGTAATTGTTTTAGACAAGCCGATTACGGTGATTTTCCGATCTTATTCGTTTACAATCGGAACTGACCGATCGATTCGTTTACTATCGGAATTGCCCCGAGTAGTTTGTTTTCGTTCAACTGAATGGCGTTGCGCATGTCCGATAAAATCGTAAAAACTCGTAGTTCTCCGGCAGGAATAAACGGCTGGGCAGCCTTTTATTCAAGATATTGTTTTGATCATAATTAATAATTTACAGAACTGGAATACGAACCTTGTTGCTTCTTAGAATACTCATAAAATAGCTTTGCATACATATAAATGCAGTAATATTGAGTATTTAATATTTTACATTAAAAATCGTGTAGATATAGGTAGTGCCTATTTACTGATGTGTTCGGATCCGCCTGTCATGTGCTTAATTCATGAAGAACAATATAACTATAAAGTTTGAAGACAGGGCGTGTAATCCTTCATCAATTAAGGAACATATGTATTGTTTCTGAAAAGTGGGGAAAACTCTGCAGTGGATAATTGATAAGCAAGCACTATATACAGTTCCATGACAATAGGTCAATAGTTTGCCAAGTCATGAGCTAGGTTATGTTCCAGATTAAAGTCATATCAAAAGGGGCATAAGTCTACTGAAATGGAAGTCAAAGTTAACGGACATGTGTAACTATATTACCTGGGATAAGATGAAGACGTGTGCGAAGTTTGATGAACATAGGTCTAATACTTTTCAAGTTATGGCCAGTTATGAGTTTGGTTAGGAACACGAGTTAAAGTTTTATGAAAAGAGGCATAACTCTGTCAAAATGAAAGTCAAAGTTATTGGACATGTGTAACGACAATCCTTGAGTTAAGATGAAAATGTGTATGACGTTATAATACCATGGCTTTATTACCTTATGTAACAGAGGCCTGTAAAGGGCCTTTTCCCAACAGAAAATTTTACTGTTTTTATCCCCAACTGTGGAACAAATCTTTCCCAATCAGCAGGCTACTGTCTCTCAGAATGTGAGAAAAAGGATAAATTCTGCAATGGTTTTTTGTCTGTTAAGTCAGTTTTTACTGAGAAATTAGTAATTGTAATTAATAATGGATGAAAATATAAATAAAGCATAGTATTTTAATGTTTACTTAATTTATGAAATCTTACCATATTTCCCAAAATTAGAAATAAGCGCAGTTGTTTTTCCCAATATGGGCAGGCCTGTGCCTCTTTCCAATTTTGTTGGAAAAGGCTCTTCAAGGAATGCTTATCAAGTTATGGCCAAGGTAAGGTTGTAGGTTAAAGTGTGACGAACGGCAGACGACAGACGACGGACAAGGTGATCGATACACAAAACTTAAGTGCCGTTATGGAAAAACAGGCGTGGCAACTTTAGTACGGCCTGGGGAGTAATAGCGAGAAAACTGTATTCTGTGGACCTTGTGTGTTTGTGCCGAGAAAAGGACTTTGCCAAACCACGACTCTCGTTCTCGTGGAAACTAAACGCGCTATTGCTCCGCCAGCTGAGTTCCGCCGTACCTGTACCCAACCAACGAAAGAGTCTGTGCCTGGAACCTACAAGGGCGGCGGAAGTTACTGTGCAGATACATTTAACCATATTTTCGTCAAAAACCGCCGTAGCTGTACCCAGCCACTTGCATCTTTCAGGGACTCTGTGCCTTGATGGGCTGTATACGCATTAGCTGTGAGAGGCATAGCTGGGTTGTAGCTCTACTGGTGGAAGGCCAGGCGAGCTTATGGGATGACGTGTTTTCCGGATCTTGGACGAGTTCTTGAACCAAAAATGTATATGTTTACCATGTGGGCACTCTAGCCTTCCATTTCATATCGAATCTTAACCGAATGTATACAGAAGTTATATATCCATACGTCTGATTCGATCGCTAATAGTCGAGTTATCTTCCCTTGAATTGGCAAAAAATGCCTAATTTTGCCTTTTTGGTACTCAGTAGCCCCTACATGTTTAGCTCTACTCGCGAGAATATGGGATGACGAGTTGTCCGTCGCCCGTCTGTCCGTTAACATTTCTTGTGAACACTCTCGCCCCTCAGTGTTTCATCTGAACTTAACCAAACTTACGCAATAGTTATATATCTATAAGATCTCTGGCGAGTTTTAAACCAGCCAGATTTGATCCCTTATAGCAGAGTTATCTGCACTTGAATTGGCACAAATGCATACTTTCGCCCTGTAGGCACTCTAGCTTGTCCATTTGTCATCCGATGTTAACCGAACTTACACAGTACATGTAGTTATACATGCATAGGATCTCGGACGAGTTCTTGGACCAGCCAGAATCGATAGCTTATAGCTGAGTTATCTGCCCTTGAATTGGCAAACATGCATTATCTCAGAACTTAACCAAACTTAAACACACTGTCACAGTATATATGCATACGATCTCGGACGAGTTCTTTAACCATCCAGATTCGATCTCTAATAGTAGAGTTATCTGCTCTAGAATTGGCGACAATTCATAATCTTGCCTTGTGGGCACTCTAGACCTACGTTTTTTATCCGATCTTAACCAGACTTTCACAGGTGTTATATATCCATATAATATCTCGGACGAGTTTTCATAATTTGGCATTGTTACGATGTAGTATAAAAACTGATCTTAACCAAGGATTTATAATAAAACAATATTTACTATTTATAAATCCCTGTCTTATGCAAACTTTTACAAAATGTGTATAATAATAGAATCTTGGACACATTGTTCAACCACATAATTATATCCTATGGTATCAGAGTGAGTTATCTGACCTTGAATCTAAAACAATCATATGTTGACTTCGTTACCATCCTAGCAATTCCACTTCACATCCAATCCATAATCAGATCTTGGATGCGTTCTACAATCATGCATATCCGCCGGAATCAACGTGAGTTATCTGCCCTTGGATTATCAACAAATACATAAGTTGAACAATTTACCTTTATAGCTTTTCCATTCAATATTAACTCCTTTTTTGCAGAACGTATATAATAATACGATCTTCGGCAAGTTTTTCAATCATGCATATCTGATGATACTGAAGGAGTTATTTACCCTTGCATTGAAACACATGTCATAAGTTGGCGTTGTTACCAGTATTGTTACCGCTATATATATATACTCAAAGGAAAAAGAAACGAGACACGGGAATTTTCACTATATATTGTATGTACAATATGCTGCTGTTAATCGAATGGTACATGGCTACTTCGGAAAAAAGACTAAATTAAAACGTAACACAGCAAATAGTATTCCGGCATTATTGACAGAGTACACGTTTGGCTCAAGCATGTGAGCAAACTTAGGATGCAAAATTTTGCAACCTCTTTACGTTAACTGGCTCAAATTTTCAGAGGAACTTCAACATTTATGAATTTCTTGTTACAACGTGTACTGTGATTAAAACGTCTACAACATCACAGTTGTGTCCTTTCTTTAACTAACTGCATTTTTTTTTTTTAACAAAACATCTTTGGATTTCCTTGGAATATATATGGAATTAAGTGTGCAGTAAATATAATATATAGCGGAAATTCCCGTGTCGCGTTTCTGTTTCCTTCAGTATATATACACTGGTCAAAATTGCTAACCGGTCATTTTATTATTTGGAATATTATATCAAATATTGTATATTTTGAGTTGATATTTCATACAAATAAATATGAGCAGCAAACAAAACGATCAATACATTTTGTAACTTCAAAATCCGCACTTCCGGTCTCGTGGCTTATTTTGGCGCGAAATCGCATTATTATCCCGTGCTGCACGAGGTAAGATTTAAACATGTGTTTGTGTTCTCGGAATTGTTTATCGTCTCAATCCCAAACAAAAACTTACTAAAAATTAAATAAAAAATGCGTCGGATGACAACGGAAGAGCGTGGACGGGCCGTCGGTATGACTATTGCTGGTACTTCGATTCGGCAGGTAAAGGACATTGCGTAATTTGTTCATTTTTATTAATTTATTTAATCGATTTTCAACGTTTTATTTTCTCTTTTTCAAGTCCAGTATTGTGTATTATAATATTCCTCATCCTTCTGGCAGGTTAGTTTATTCATAAGTTTACTTGTCTGTCCGTCCGTCCGTCCGTCACTTCGTTTGTTCGTTCGTACATGATTCTGTCTAACCATGTTCATTATTTCTGAAAAAGTCGCAAGAATGAGTTGTTTTATATTTATAGGTAGCCAGAACAGTCAACAGACGTTTTTCAACAATTTACGACCTTTGGCTTAAGTGCAATCGCACCGGAAGTGTTGATGACCTTTACCGAAGGCCAAAAAGACGTGTGACAACGCAGCGTCAAGATCGCTACATCCTTGTAACACACCTTCGTAATAGAAGAATAACAGCGACAGATATTGCCAGACGTTTAATAGGCGTCCATAATAGAAACGTGAGTGATCAAAGAGTACGAAATCGACTACGGATCATGGGATTGAGAGCGAGAAGACATTTTGTGGAATTAGTATTGACTGGAAGACACCGGCGAATTCGGCTTCAGTGGGCCAGAAGGTATTTGAGGTTCACCAGAGCAGACTGGGCAAATGTCGCCTTTACAGATGAGTCCAGATTTAATCTTCAGAAGTCTGACGGCAGAGAGCAAATTTATCGACGACATGGGGAACGATATTCGGATAATTGCGTCAACGAAAGATCTCATTTTGGAGGAGGGTCAGTGATGGTTTGGGGAGGTATTAGTTTGCACACTAAAACTGATATTTTGGTTGTTCGAGGAAACCTGAACGCAGACCAATACCAGCAACAAATACTTCGACCAACGCTTATTCCCCATATTCGCGCTAACCGTGGGATGACATTCATGCAAGACAATGCACCTTGCCATACTGCAAGAACTACCCGTCAGCTACTTCAGGGTAACAACATTCGAATAATGGAGTGGCCGCCATGTAGTCCGGATTTAAGTCCAATCGAACATGTGTGGGACGAAATCGACCGTCGTGTGCGACAGTTACCAAGGCAACAAAATATTGCTGACCTCACAAGGGACATTGTCAATGTTTGGAATAACATACCTCAGCGTTTTCTACATAACTACATAAATTCCATGCGACAACGCTGTTTAGCTGTTGTACACGCAAACGGCTGTCATACGCGATATTGATTTATGTAAATTTTGAAATTACTGGTATCTATGAATTTCGATACAATAAACTTCTTTGAAATTCATAAAATACTTTGCTTTACTGATGTGATTACTTATAGAACATTTTTCAATACATTTATTTCCAATTTCACATATATTTTATTTTTCTGAGACAAATAAATAAGAAAATAACAAGTGATCGGTTAGCAATTTTGACTAGTGTATATACATATATATCACTGTCATTTACCATCAATATCAACAACACATTGTACAGAATGCTTATAATAATGATAATTATATCTCGGACAAGTTCTTCAATCATGAATATTTGATGATATCCTGGTGGGGCAGAGCTTTATTTTTTATTTTTTATGGACAATTCCCATCCCATGAGTTCTTCGGCCAGTAGAGCTTATGAGATGGCGAGTTGTCCGTCACCCGTCCGTCCGTCGTCTGTTAACTTTTACCTCGTTAACACGATAGGGCCAACATTTTTCATGCGATCTTTTTTAAACTCCAGATTGTTGATATCAATGAAAGCTCGAACGAGTTTGAAAACCAGCCAGTTCGGACCAATAACACTGGGGTTATGGCCCTTGATTTAGTTAAAATTGCTATGTTTGCCTCGTTTAAGCGATAGTGCCTCGTTTAAGCGATGATTTTTCATCCGATCTTTTTCAAACTTTACCAAATTGTTGATATCAATTAAAGCTCGGAAAACAGTCAGATTGCACAATTTACACCGGAGTTATGGCCTTTGATTTTCTGAAATATGTTATAATTTGGCATAATTTGGCATCGTTAACACGATAGGGCCTTCATTTTTCATCCGATCTTTACCAAACTGTACCAGATTGTTGATATTAATGAAGCTTGGATGAGTTTGAAAACCAGCCAGATCGATCCGGTAACACCAGAGTTATGGCCCTTGTATATTTAGTTAAAAATGTTGTATTTTCCTCGTTAAGGCCTTCATTTGTCATCCAATATTTACCAAACTTCACCAGATTGTTACTATCAATAAAATCGTGGACAAGTTTGAAAATCAACTAAATCGGATTATATTGATATATTTCAAAGATGCTGTATTTTGCCTCGTGAAGACGGTAGGACCTCCATTCAGTACAACGCCTAGTTGTACACATCGTCACTAGCTGTGTTCCGGTTGAATGATTTGGCAGAGTTATGGCAGTAGTATAGAAAGTAGGGATATAGGCGCAGTTCATCCTCAATATCGTCTGTACTATCGTCGATGTCATTTTGATCTGTACTATCATCGGACATTTCTTGTGTATCGTCGATGTCATTTTAGTCTTCTTCTTGGTCTTCTTTTTGGTATTTTTTGGTTTTCAATATTCCATCTAATCCGTGTAATTGTTTTTGTAATTATTTGACGTTTCTCCTCCATCTCATCCCCACTGTTATTTTTGCTCTCAGTGTATACATGTAAAAATGTCCATTTCGTGTCCTCTCCATAATTTTCACATGCATGAATGGATTTTCAAATAAATTAGTCCTACCTTCTGGAGAGAGAACTTTTTTCTTTCTTTGAGCTACTAGGATTTTCAATTTGTATTGCAATTCTTTGATATTTTTCTCCCATCTTTTTCCTGCTGTTATGCTTGCTCGTATTTTTTCACATTTCACTCATATATAAATATCTTGTCTAACTCACTTGCGTCCTGCTTGCCGTCACTCGTCCAGACATATCGTTGAATCAGACATGTTCAACTGAATTAGACCGAAGTGCCGAACTTACGATTCCCAGGTTAATTATGTTTTTCCTCATGTAAGTTATGATATTTAGATATTATCGAGTGTTTGTTAGTGTATTTAAACAATAATTATAATAGTATGATAGTAAAACATACATAGGCATCTCTCAAATCGACGAAACGCCCACCTTGAGTTTGTTCTTATTTCAAAGCACGCCTGCAATGTAGGTTCCACGCCTGTACTGCCGTGCATTTTTTGCGATACTTTTTCTTCAGTTTACCATATTTGTGTCTCGAAATTCGCATATCTATATCTATGGCTGGGAAATTCACAAGATAAATGTAAAGGTCTGACTATTGAGAAAAAAGCATGGGTCGATGCCCAAATTCTGGGAATAGTCGCTTTGGTCAATTGGCTAGCACATGACTTCTCCGATTTTTGAAAAAAGTGTTTAAATACAAAAACAATCATGTACAATGTTGAACAACTACCTTAATTCAGGCAATTTTTATCGCTCGCCTGCATTACCCGAAATCCTCCGCCTTAAACTATCGGTATTGTAAAAGCAATGCTGGCGATGCGATTCCCGGGCGTGTACTTGTATCTCGCACGACATTAAAAGTCGCGCATCTGCACCAACAAGGATTGCTTGTAGTTTACAATACATTCCACTTTTGATCACAGGTGGCTGTATCGTTGTTGGGAACTAAAACAATATATAAATAAATAAAACAAAATATAGTACTCTGGGACGTGTTTTCCTAAACATATGTTAAGTTTTCCTGCAAAAATGTCCCAGAGCAGTATATAACTACAGTACTCTAGAACGTTTTTTTTTCAGGAAAATTTAAAACTTGTTTGTTTCCAACAAATAACACGAACAAAAAGAATTAGTATTGTTATTATTTTTTTATTTTTTTTATTTATATTTTTTTTGGTTCCCAACCAGCTTTTGATAATATTGTCATAATATAACTGTTGGCAGGCTTCTTCACATAAACTGCATAACTTTGTTTCAATAAAATATAAGAAAAGTAGATATAAAAATCGAACTCAGTGACGACAGTCAACCACAAACACATACAGAAACAAAACAACTATATATAAAGATGAATAAAAGGCAAGATAAGACATCACAAACACACAAGGGTTGACAATAGGGCTACCGCCTTGGAACGGTCGGTGGCAAGAAAATGTCGCTGGGGGTTTAAACCAGGTTTTAGGGTGCACCAAACCTCACTCTTACCCTATTGTCATCCCAATAATTTGTTTGTTTGTAGTGTTTTACGTCATTTTCAACACATGTAAGGTTATATATGACGGTCGATTTTTTGGTGGTGGAGGCAGACCACCCACTTTTCTTGGGTAGAACCAGTACTGTACACTCCCCGCCATCCGCAAGAATCGACACTACCTCATCTCGATAAACGGGACAGTGTAAATAAAGATACCCCCCCTCCCCCCCCCCCCCCCCTCACTCCCTTTATAATCGGTAACAAACAAAGGCAGCGTTAATAGGCAATATAAGTAAAACACATCGTGTACAATATAAAAAGTAAAAGCCTAAAAAGCCACAAAGTAAGTACAGAAGCCAGAGCAACAAGAGAACAAACGTTAAGGCAAGGATTTGTACAATCCTTGGTTAAGGGTACAACAAGACACAAGATTAAAGACAAACATGAAACGCTACCGTCCTATAAGGATTTAGGTAGACGTCATCATCTGATTTTCACGCCCCTTCAACATGACAAAGGATCTAGACAGTAAATCCTGTTCTACCAACCTACGCCGCTCAGTACTTTTAGTACTTTGATTGTAGCTTATTATCAATATGTTACTAAATATAGACACAGACCAGAGTAGGGCTCACCAGTTAGTCTGGTACCCTTCCCCTACTGCGCTCGCTACTCTCTCTTCCCACGAAGAGAGAGTAGCGAGCGCAGTAGGGGAAGGGTACCAGACTACTCACCAGTGTGCTTGATTTGTGCGTGCTCGATCATTTGGAGCTAAAATAATTGACCAATGTGAGCGGGTATCTGGTCATCTCGTACCTGAGTTAACTCGTACCTTAGTCAACTCGTACCCTATTTTGGTCAACTCGTACCTGATCTTTGGTTAACTCGTACCTACCCAAGTCAACTCGTACCCGTTTTGGTCAACTCGTACCTACTAAAAAAATCGGCGGCAAGTGCAGGTAGGCATTAAACATTTATAATTGAACTGTATAATTATACTCCATAGCGTTCAAGCTTTAAATATTGGTTAGTTATAGCAATTATAAATGAATCATACAAAACGTCAAATGCGTTCAAGCTTTAAATATTGGTTAGTTATAGCAATTATAAATGAATCATACAAAACGTCAAAGATTTGTACCATCAAGTCCCTCACCTGAGCTACAACTAAATAAAGCATGTCGATGTACTTACAGACAAAATAATTTTATAGATTTTTTTTAAGTTACATTATAATGGCAAATATGCGTTTATTTTCAGGCGAAGTGTCTTGCGACCGAATACATAGAGAGGACAGAGACGTACTCCTTCCTCCGGAAGTTACTATGTCTGCCGTTCCTCCCTCCCGAGTAGTACCTCCCGAGCACATCCCGGAGGTATTCGGGTCTCTGGCTGACATCGCCCCAAGCCGCTTCGTATATGAGGTCGACATGGTTCGAGTCCGTCATGTGGCCCGTGGAGTGCTGGTCGGTGTTCGGCATGAGCGTCCGAACAAATAACGACGTTGAAGGTAATAAACAATAGTATACAGCTTTTAAACTCACTATGGTGTACTCAAACATCTAAATACAATTTACAATCTAACGTTCTGGAACGCCACACCTTCCAACAGCGGCAAAATCCAACAGCAACAAAATCCAACAGCGGCAAAACCCAACAGCTTTAGTGTGAGACTAAAATTAATCATAGAAATAAATTATAATAAAGTATAATAAAAGAAAATAATAATAATATAAGTTCTATAAACTACTTTTTTATTATTATATTTTGCAGGGTGGCATCGACGTCTGAATGGGAGAGCCGGGGGTACTCCGCCATTCTACCTCCTCGTGCGTCTACTGAACGACGAGGCCAATGTCGCCATTAGAAATGTACAACTAGTGTGCGAACTTCAGCTGAGGCGATACCAGCGGAGAATTTACAAGAGTTTGCAGGGCAAGACTTTTGAGCTCTGGAGGCGTTACCGTCAAGGGGAGTTAACGGCAACCGGCCTACTGAAACACTTCAGCGTGCTCTACAAGCCGGCAGTCCGCAGGCCGGATGATGAGTAAACGCCGACGCCGAAAAAGTGACAATTTAGTGACATTGCATCGTGTGCATGTGTATATACGTTGTATGTATGTTCATGTGATTTGTATATATGTATATGTTCCCTGTTTTTCTGTACATGTAAAAACATTAAAAATGCTGCTTTATTACAATCTCATATTATTACATTCTTAAATAACTTTGTCATTTATCATTAAAATTATAGACTATATACCATTGTTCTTTATTACCGCTGCTGTCCAAAGTCATTTTAAAAAGTGGGTACGAGTTGACTGAGGTACGAGTTGACTAAGGTACGAGTTGACCAAAATAGGTTACGAGTTGACTAGGTTAACGAGTTGACTCAGGTACGAGTTGACCAGAAAGCTGTGAGCGATCGCCTAATTTAGGACGGTCATCTATTGGTTAAGAATGTCACAGGGCACTTCGGCGGGTGAGACGGAAACAGCCGAACGAAAAGCCCGCTCATTTTATGCTTTGATTTCAACCAGTTAGGACGGATTGAATGCCGCGGTACCGTAAGTGCAAATTATTTTATTTATTTCTAAGAAGGTAGTGTATGAAATATGTATTATTTTATGGCAGGGTCCACAGATAAGTTTGAAAGGCCCTGTTACAGGCCAATAAACATCAATTTTTCTGGTGGAACCCCGACAGGCACAGGTTGCATTCGTCCATTCACATGCTGAGTTATCACAGTAGCATAGGTGCCAGGTTGCTATCAAGAAAAGCTCTGTAAAATAATCAAGAATAGCTCTGTAAAATAGTTTGTCCAAGGACACAAATTATCCGAAAAACTACTTGAGAAGTTCTGAAAAGCCTCTTCCAAAACGTCGAAAGTTTTGTCAACAAACTATATTAGAGGGTACCGACCCCCTTTTCGTACGCCTGATTCCGACCCATATTAGCCAGTAATCCGTACGCCGGGTTGTGGTACGCCGTACGCCGACATCGCAGTTTTTCATACGCGTACGCCGTATTTTTCTCAAAAAATATTTTTTTCCATCCAAAAAAATGCTAATTTATGTCTCAGATTGGTGGAAATGCCATTTCAGAGCACCTAGGTTTCAAAATTTTCATGGGGGGGCATGCTCGGGCCGTAACTTTTAACTTATAAAACACACACTAAATATGTTCGCAAACATTACACACTAAACGTTATTGAATATTTACTAATTATAATCAAGATTGTTTGACGGAATTCAATCGCGGTACAAAAAAAGAAAAAAAACGCTTTGGGCATTTGAATGTGCAGCCCAAACTAAAAATACAATCGCGGTAATAATAATGAGCGTGAAGTTATCTATCGCTCCCGACTGAGCTAAGTGGGCTACAGTATACATATTACGCATACTATGGTGAAAACCTAATGCGCTAATGAAAGTCGCGTGATCGTAGTAGAGGTAAATATTGTGGGTCCCACTTTATTTACAAATAATAATTAAAGCTTCTTTTTTTTTCAAACTCACGAATATATTACTACAGACTTCTTAGGGTCTATGCTCATGTATTCATGTATACATTTCACTGAATAAAAGTCAAGACGGTTATTTGGTTATGCTCAATATCTGCTTACTTATGGACAGTGTCCCTTTAATTTGTGAGAATCAGCAAGTGACGTTAAAAAAGTTTAACTGATGCATCAACAATTGACGTTGTACGTTTATTTACAAACATGACATCACGCAAACATCGACTTTATGCGTGTGAATAAATTGTGCTTATTGCTAGTGGGGGCTTTAATTGTCATAATCTGCCCAGACCGATATCTGCAAGCACAGGCGCCCCCTACAGGATAGAGAGAAGAAGAGATTGTGTTGTAGTATATATATATAAATACAAGGCTGGAAGCTAATTTCACTCGTTTTTTTTCGGATTTTTTTTTGACTTTAATGGTCCTTGCATAAATGTCACTCAGCGATTGGATCAGGTATACATTTTTCTTTGTTTCTGCAACATTGGTTTACCAAAATATGCTCTGAATTTACATCAACAATTACAAAAAATCCGAGACAAGGAGGTCTGCACAAAAATTACAATATTTACGAATCCGTCACACGGCAGGACGACACAGTCATCAATTTTATGTGTTTTATGCACTAGCAGCTGTCATACCTTGTATGTAATATAGTTTGTTGTCAACATTTTCGACTTTTTGGAGGCGGCTTTTCAAAGTAGTTTTTTTGGATAGCTTGTGTCTATGGTCAAACTATTTTACAGAGCTTTTCTTGATAGCAACCTGGCACCTATGATCAGTAGTCCTAAACAATGATATTAAAATATAATATCAGTCTTGTATTAGTTAAAAATGGGATACTGGCCGGTATCCATCATAACCCAATAACAGACAGATTGGACACTGCATAGGCCGGTATCCATTATAACCTAATAAGACAGATTGGACACTACATAGGCCGGTATCCATCATAACCTAATAACAGACAGATTGGACACTGCATAGGCCGGTATCCATCATAACCTAATAACAAACAGATCGAACACTGTGGAATTTCACCTGGGACATGGTGAACATTTCACAAAATGTTAGACTTGTTTCTTGAAAAATAATTCAGGCCTGCCAAATCTCCAGACCAAATCTGGATTCTCCAGATTGTTCAGTCCGTTTTACAGATTTCTTTTATGCCAAAACCCATCACAAATTTAATTCTCCTTCTAATGGTAGCAGTTTTCATACTCCTCATTTTAAACGAAAACGGAGTTCAACGGAAACTTTTACTATGTCCAACATTGATTTTTAGAGAAAAGTCAAAAATAATGAGATTTAGTATCTTTAAACAGCTTTTTAGCTCGACTATTCGAAGAATCGTGAGAGCTATCCTACTTACGTCGGCGTGTTTTAGTGCAATAAATTTTATAACTTCAATGCTACTGAAGCTTACTGTAATTGCATTAAAACTTTATACTAAAGTTTCCCATCAAATTCTGCACCTTACCCAACAATCCCCATAACTCTTCCTTGCATTTGACAAAGTTATGGCCCTTTGATTGTCATGTCTTTACCATAAAGTTTTTGTGCAATAGATTTATAACTTTAAAACTACTCAAGCTATTGCATTAAAACTTTATACTAATGTTTCCCATCAAATTCTGCACCTTATCCAACAATCCACATAACTCTTCCATTCATTTTGACAAAATTATTGGTAAAAAATTACAAGTACATAGAAGTATATAGGAAAAACACTTCAAAATCATCTTCTCCTAAACAAAAAGGGCTGCAGCTTATATATTTTGTATGTAGCATCATCTAGTAGTCCTCTACTAAGTTTGCTCAAATGGTGGCCTCAGAATTTCACCCGCCCCAGGGGTCACAAGAAGTGAAATATGAGGGTGTGGGTGGCCCCCTGAGTCATAAATTTAAATAATAACCGTGAGATTCCACCCTATAACCTTATATACACTTACTGGATTTGAACAGACAGATATAACCACCCAACCAGCATAGACCCCGTGCTCCTTCCCCACCCCTGGGGACATAGCCCCTCAGTCATAACTTGGAAGCCATCGAGATCCCCACCGTATATCCATATATACCCTTAATGTGCATGAACAGATGGATACAACCACTCACCAGAATACACTACACAACATTTATAATCGGTCACATTTTAAAGAATTATGTATTTTTTAATAATTCATATTTTCATTTGAAATTTCAAGTGGCATCGTTTAACAAATATCGCTAGCTAGATTAAAACTTAATCTGCCTTGATTGAGGACTAAAACCTTGTTGACAAACTTAATAAAATAGTGGTATGTGTTTCGGTGATTTCCAGTTTTTAGTATTCGTGTTATTTTCAAAAACCTGGGTGACCGATTATAAAAGTTGAGTAGTGTAGACCCCGACCCTGGGGACATGGCCTCTGGATCATGATTTGAAACCATTAAGATCCCTATCCTATAACCATATATACACTTACTGGGCATGAACAGACGGATACAACCATCCAACCAGCATAGACCCTGCACTCCTTCCCCACCCCTGGTGACATAGCTCCCTACCCTATAACATTAACCATATATACACTTGCTGACCATTAACAGATGGATACAACCATCCAGCCAGCATAGACCCTAGGCTTCTTACCCACCTTTGTGGACCTAGCTACTTGGTCAAATTTTACAAATAATTGGATATATTTATCTCGACTGTTCGAAGAATTTCATCATTTCTTAACATGTAAATCTTTTATCCAATCATCATTTTTTTTTTTTTTATATACTTTATTATTAATTGGGACGATGATTGTATCTGTTGAGTTCAAGATCATTGAATGAAAGGTCAAGGTCACAAAGGGTTCAAAGGTCAAATGCATTTACATAATATTTTAACATATTTTCAAATTTTCAACTTATAAAATTTGCATTATGTATCCTTTGAAAGGGTTATTATGAAATTACCTCTGTGTCATCACAGAAAAATTATGGCCCTTGATTTAATGAAAATTCCAATGTTTTCCTTCTTGACACATCCAGCTCGCCCCTTTTTTTTCACCTTTTTTTTCTGATGGTATGCCCTGTGTATCATTTCTTGTTCTCTGAAAATTTGAAATAGTCGAGCTATGCTGTCCTCTTACTGCTCTTGTTATATAACTTTTTTTTCTTCTTCTAGTTGGGTGTAGAAACTATTATAATCCCATTTTGATATTCATTATGAATCTTTTGAGTAAATTCTCATCAAAATCAATGAAATAATGAGAGAGGAGCTTGAAGGAAAAGTTAAGGTGCCGCATGATATTTTGGCTACTTCATTGGTTCAGAATCGGCTATCTGTTATTAGTATACTACTCAAAATTTGCTAAGGATCACTTTTATTCTTCCATATAATTTTATTAGAAATTAATTCACAATAATGATATTAATTTCTTTCATACTTCAACAATTTCACAATTTGAATCCATTTAAGTCATGAGATCACATGACCATACACTGCCCGAAATAATGTCATGTAAAATAGAAATAATGCTATTTCAGCAAGATGGTGAGAGAAAGTAGGAAAAATGATCCATAGCAAATTTTGATTAGTATATATGTGTTATAGTCAAATTTATGCTGGTGTCATAGACTAGGTTCTTATACACTGGGTGCACACCGCTTGGATCCGCATCTGATATGCATGTCAATGATTACGTTATAATACCAGACTATTTTGCAACATTTTTTACAGACCCTTTGTGTGTTCGCGATATTTTTTTAAAATCAAATCTTGTTTGGAATTTAATGTTTCTGGTACCAAGATACAAGATACAAGATACAAGATTTTATTAACCAATTAAGGGCCCTCAAAGGAGCAAGTTATTTAGTACATTGATTGCAATGATTGGTAATTAAGTAACAAACAAACAATAACAAAATAAACCAGGTACCAAATTAACCGGGTAGGGTAGACCTTGGTTACTGAAAAAAGATACTTAAATTTTGTCCTTTTTATATGACTTCATATACCCTGGTCCAAAACTTTTTTTACCGAGTATAGTAATATCCTGTCACTGTGGTGTTCACAAGCACATGTTAGTATTGTGCATTTAAATTATATATATAGAACTGCTAACCTACATCTTGTGCTAAACTGTATTTTGTTTGTCCTGTAAATAACACAACAATGTTTTTTCCAGGGTGCCCATAACACAACATACAGTATAAGATATGTCTTGGATCGATGTGGTCAAATCAAGGTTTGCAGACAGTGGTTTACAACATGGAAATATTGCCATGTTTATGAGAGGCAGGGTACTGCTAGCAGATGAACTTGTAAGTAAAACATGTCGTTCTTCAATGTTGTTGTTTTTATCTAGCTGATGTTTCAATGATACTCTGCCAAATCTGTATACTTCTGCTGTCAGATATACAACTTTATATACCGATATCATAGCCGGTGTTATTTGGGTTTCCCATGCACACACTCGCCTAGCAGGTATCCCATTTCTGTTTTACATTCACTTTTTGAATTAAAAAGCGTCTATTTTCGAATGAATGAATGGTGTTTTACATCACATCGACAAAAATAGGTCATTTTATTCGCAAAAACTGATGAAAGACGAAGAAATGAAGTATTAAATAAAAATTAATGTAAATATATAACGGGCGTAGCCAGAGCCTTTTGGAGAATACGCCCTGGGGGAGGGTGCGTGAGGGGGTGTCTCCATGCAAAATCCTTTACTTGTCATATAAAGTATTATTGCCATTAAGTATGCATAATTTTTATACAGTTATTGTTATTTTTTCCCTATAAATTAGTAATTTTCAGATTTAAAAATATTCCGTATAAGGTCATTTAGAACTGTGATGTCATAGCTCTTAAAATGACGGCTTCCATATCCGTTTCAACCGAACGTTCAAATGATCATATCTTCTTCGTTTATCATCCGATTTTTTTTTCTCGCCTTTTCGAAGAAAAAAAGAGACATACATTGTAGGTGTTGTTTTTCTGGCGGCGGCGTCAACATTAAGTTTTGTGTTTAGGTCATTTTCTCACAAACTATACACTAGACCTTTCAAACTTTGCTTATAGTTGTATCATGGGTGGTACATCGCAACGTCACAAAGTAAATGTGGAAGTGACCTTGACCCTCCAAGCAAAGGGCAGATAACTTAATAATTTTAGGTCCAAGTTTTGCGTTTGTCATTTTCTCACAAACTGTATGCACTAGACCTTTCAAACTTTGCTTATAGTTGTATAATGGGTGGTACATCGCAACGTGACAAAGCAAATGTGGAAGTGACCTTGACCCTCCAAGCAAGGGCAGATAACCTTATAATTTTTACCTTCAACTTAGGCATTTAGGTCACTTTTTCACAAACTGTATGCACTAAGACTTTTCAAACTTTGCTTATAGTGGTATCTTGAGTGGTACATTGCAACGTGACAAAGCAAATGTGGATGTGACCTTCACCATCCAAGCAAAGGGCAGATAACTTTAATTGTTACATTTACATCAATTTCTCATGAACTAGAATTATGCACTAGATGTTTTAAACCTAATTTATAGCTTAATCTTTGGAAGAAAACATCTTCTGTTTTGACGTAGTTGTGTCTTCGTTAGTGCATCTTTTTTTTTGGATGCCTGGATTTCATGTATGACCTTGACCTACTTTTTGGAGCTGATGATTTTTTTAGCTCTACTGGCCAAAGGCCTTCATTTTTCATCCGATCTTTACCAAACTTTACCAGATTGTAAATATCAACGAAAGCTCGCACAAGTTTGAAAAACAGCCAGATCGGACCAATAACAGTGGAGTTATGGCCCTTGATTTAGTTAAAATTGCTATATTCAGCCTCGTTAATATGATAGGGCTTTCATTTTTCATTGTGATCTTTACCAAACTTTACCAGATGTTTTGCTTTTTTTATTATTAGTATTTTTTTTTGTTTTAATTATTTCTTTTGTTTCAATTTTTTTTTCCAAATTTTTAGGTTGACTATTCGAAGAATAAAAGAGCTTATGTAATCACCCTGGGGTCGGCGTTGGCGTCAGCGTCCCACATCAAGGTTTGCGTGTAAGCTGTGTTTATAAGTCGATATCTCTTACATTTCTTATCCTAGCACAACCAAATTTGGCCTTGGGCTTCCTTATAGCATTACTTTAAGGGCTGCATAAGCAATTTTGGTTACTGTAATGCATGGGCTCCCATGGAACCCAAATTATGATAGCCCATAAAATGTGTCCCATTTCACATAAAATTTTGCGTGTAAGCTGTGTTTACAAGTCTATATCTCTTACAATTCTTACCCTAGCACAATCATATTTGACCATTAGCTTCCTTATAGCATTATCTTAAGGGCTGCTTAAGTAATTTTGGTTCCTGTAACCCCTGGGCTCCCATGGAACCCAAATTCTGATAGCCCTTAAAATGTGTCTGTTTCACATCAAATTGTGTGTTAGCTGTGTTTACAGGTCTATATCTCTTGCATTTCTTGTCCTAGCTGAACTAAATTTTGGAATTGGTTTCCTTATAGTATGTTGTAAAGGGTTTGGTAAGTCATTTTGTCTTCTGCAAATTCTGGGCTCCCATGGAACCCAAATAGTAATGGCCCATGAAATGTGCAATAAAGGCAGATCTAGGTTTGCATGTAAGCATGTATATATCTATAAATTTGGTTTGGGATTTCTTATAGCAGTATGCATCTTATTCATACTTCACTCATATTGGGGCATGGGCTCCCTCCCCCACCCAGCCCCCACTTCTCCCCCACCCCCTCACCCCTCCACCCTTTTATTTTTTATTTTATTATTTGTTTTTTACATATTTCTGTGTTTTGGTGACTCTTACACATATATGTTGCCCCACCACCCTCGCCCCCACTTGAAACTTTTTTTTTTTTTTTACATATTTCTGTGTTGCTTTTGTCAATTCTTACACATGTTGACCCCCTCCACCGCCACCATGAACCCCCTCCCCCACATCACCACACACTCGAAACTAGAATATATAAAAAAAAAACCATAGCTATGCTGCCCCTCCCCTCCCCCACCCCACCCCCACGTTCGAAATGGAATATTTTTATTTAATGTTTATATTGTTTTTTACATATATCTGTGTTGTTTTGGTAAATTCTTACACATAGCTTCTTACACATATATTGCCCCCTCCACCCCATTCCCTGCCTCTCCACCCCCAACTACCACCCACCCCGCCCCCACTCGAAACTCTTATTTTCTTTTTACATATTTCTGTTTTTTTTTGTCAATTCTTACACATAGCTATCTTGCCTCACCCCCCCCCCCCCACTCGAAATCCCCCACTCGAAATAGTTTTAGTTTTATTTTGTTTTACCATATTTCTGTGTTGTTTTGGTCAATTCTTACATAGCTTCTTACACATATATGTTGCCCTCCCCACCCCCCACCTCTCCCCTATCCCCACTCAAAACCTTCTTTTTAATTATTGATTGTTTACATATTTTTGTGTTGTTATGGTGAATTCTTACATGGCTTCTTACACATATATATTGCCCTCACCACCCCCACCTCTCCCCCACCCTCACTTAAAACTTGATTATTTTTTTATATTTGTTTTTTACATATTTCTCTGTAGTTTTGGTCAATTCTTACACATAGCTATGTTGTGCCCCCAACCCCACCCCTCATTGTTTTAGCCTTGTTTTCTGATGGTATATACTAGCTGTATAATTTATTCTCTGAAAAATCGAATAGTCGAGCTGCGCTGTTCTTAGACAGCTCTTTTTATTTTTCAAAAATTATTATTTTTCTTATTTCATTAATTTTTAGCTCTACTGGCCAAGGGCCAGCAGAGCTTATGGGATGCCGTGTTGTCCGTCGTCCGTCTGTCTGTCGTCCGTTAACTTTTCTTCAAACAACTTCTCCTCAGAAACCGCTTGGCTAATTTTGACCAAACTTCACATGGAAGATCCTTAGATGAATGCTTTTTAGATTTGTTAAAATTAGGTCAGCGCTACATCCAAGATGGCTGCCATTACCATATATGGTCGAAACCTTAAAAAATCTTCTTCTCCAGAACCGCTGGACAGATTTCAACAGTTTTTCTTTTAAAATGATCGCCAATGCCTAGACTATCAAGATTGTTCAAATAAAGTCCCCGGGGTCAAAAATGGCCGTGCCCCGGGGGGCCAAAGTTTGTATATTGAGGTTTTGCATGTTTTTCATATAGACATATATAGGAAAAAACTTCTTCTCTGGAACCACATGGCACAGAGCTCTCATTATTATATGTAGCATCAGCTTATGGTCCACTACTAAGTTTGTTCAAATGCTGACCCTGGGGTCAAATTTGTCCCCGCCCCAAGGGTCATATTTGACATTTATTATAAGCTTATGGTCCTTTACCAAGTTTGTTCAAATGGTGACCCTGGTGTCACATCTTGCCCCGCCCCGGGATCACAGTTTTACATAAATGCTTGTATAGGGAAAAACTGAAAAAAATCTTCTTCTCTGGAACTGCAATAGCCAAAAGTTTAATATTTTGCATTTGCTATAAGCTTATGGTCCTTTACCAAGTTTGTTTAAATGGTGACCCTCGGGTCACATTTGACCCCGCCCCAAGGGTCACATGTTTTACATAGACATGTATAGGGAAAAACTTAAAAAAACTTCTTCTCTGAAACTGCAAGAGCCAGAGGTTTAATATTTTGCATTTGCTATTAGCTTATGGTCTTCTACCAAGTTTGTTCAAATGGTGACCCATTGGTCACATTTGGCCCCACCCTGGGGGTCACAGTTTTACTTAGGCTTGTATAGGCAAACACTGAAAAAAATCTTCTCTGGAACCACATGGCACAGAGCTCTCATGTATTATTTTGCATCTGATCTTAACCAAACTTTAGCAGATTTATGGCTTTTAATTTGTTTACATTTTTTTATTTTTTTTATTTTTTTAATTTTTTTTTAATTTTTTTTTTAATTTTTTTTTTAATTTTTATTTTTTATTTTTTTATATTTTTTTCTATGTTGGACCAGTCGAAACTTCCAATAAAACATAAATGGCAGTCACTCGCTACATTGATGTTATAAGAGCCATGTTAGCCAGTAGAGCGTCCACAGGCCCTCTTGGGCCTCTTGGCCTCTTGTTTGTTTTAAAAAAAAATTGGTGTTAACAGCACATTAGCAGGAAGCATTGCTGTGCCTATTGCATTTTTTTTCCGGTTCATTGATTTTTGATGGAGTTACATTACAGCCCCTTGACATTTTTTTTTAAATTTCTTGTCAGTCCTACTCCTAAACGCCTTGTTGGATTTCGACGAAACTTGGCAGGAAGCATCAGTAAGACGTCTAGTTGTGCATAACACGCTTTTGTTCCAGTTTGCTGATTTATGACGGAGTTATGGCACTTTGACTTTTATACTTTGAATTTCTTGTCGGCGCTACTCCTCCTAAACGGCTTGTTGGATTTCTACAAAAATTGGCAGGAAGCCTCAGTATGATGTCTAGTTGTGCAAAGCATGGTATATCAATGAAATTTTGGACAAGTTCGAAAACCAGCTAGATCTAGTTAGTAACGACAGGTTATGGCTCTTTTGTATTTTCCTTTGTTAAATCTGTAGTTACTTCATTTTTTATCTGATCTTTACCATATTTGTTTAGAATGTTAATATCAACCCTCACCTCCCACCCATTTTTTCATTCATAAAAGAAGGTGGGACAAATTTAAAAAAATGCCCATGCCAGACTAGACACAGCAGACATATTGCCTATGATTACCAGGTGAGCGATCTAAGGCCATCCTATCCCTATTGTTTTTGCAATGTTTTAAAAAAACTACTGATGGGAATTTTATGTCGACAACCCTTGATATAAGAGCAGTTTTAGCCAGTAGAGCATCCATAGGCCCTCTTGGGCCATCCATAGGCCCTCTTGGGCCTCTTGTTTTTAATAGAATGGCATTTTGTTTGTAAACAAATGTACTTAAATGTCATCTCAGCAAACTGCAAACTCGATTGTTTTTGATTACTTAAATGTTTACAAACTTTCATTTAAGCATCATTGACCTTTTTATTTTTAAGTCCAGCCCCCCGTAAGGCGAGACATGTGAATCCACGGTTTTCTTGTGATAATTCTTTCACCTTTATTCATTTTTTCAGAACTCTCCATAATAAAGATGGTATGGCTGTGTCGCTACATTCCCTTTAAATTATTTCCGTTTTTTCACGAGAAACCTTGGTTCATGTTCATGGGATCAGTTTGTCTAAAAAAATATTTTTTAAATATTTTTTCTTTGTTCATGTGTTCATTTTTAGCTCTACTGGCCAGGCGAGCTTATGCGATCACTTTTTGTCCGTCATCTGTCCGTCCGTCTGTTAGCAATTTTATAAAATCGACGTCTTCTCTGAAACCGCTTAAATTTGATGAAACTTTATCACACTGTTACTTAGGAGGCTCCCTCTCAGAATTGTATTTTTCTCAGCTGCCAGTTGTCCAAGATGGCCACCATGGCTAAACTAGGTCAAATTTAAGGAAATTTCAAACGACATCTCCTTCGAAACTCCTTATTCCATTTTAATGAAATATCATATACATGTTCCTTGAGTTGGTCTCTATCAAATTTGTGTATTTCGTTATCGTCTAATAATCAAAATGGTTGCCTTGTTTGAAGTTATGTTTACTTTATAGTTAAATCTCAGTCTAATCATATGTTTGTACCAGACTGACTTAAATCTGTTTGAATCACAGTTGCATGCGTTGCGAGATTAATATCTCCCTTACTGCATTGTTCAACTTGTTGATCCAGATTCCTACAAACTTTGTTTTAAATTTTTAACTTTTATTTACTTTACCAAACTTTTGTTTTAAAAACTTTGTTTTAAGTTATGTTTGTATGATAGTAGTGTTGTTGATCTGATTGATCATCGATCAGTTATGCCTTTGATTTGATCAATCAATCACAATTTTTCATGATCAAACTTGACTCGGTTGTTGAAAACCATGACTTATTTCATTCTCTTGTAATAAAATATACAAGAAAATAAAACCAGTTATAGTTTTGCAACAAATCATCACATGTTTATAGCGGGTAACACAAGCTTTGTACCGACTACTTCTCCTGATCTCCCGATAAAAGCTGTTTTAGACAGTAGCGCATCTACAGGCCCTCTTGGGCCTCTTGTTTCTTTAATGGGGATCTTTGGGGCCCTTGTTGGATCAGTTTTACATAGAGTTATAGGGAAGAACTTCAAAAATCTTCTCTGAAACAGCAAGAGATAAAGGTTTAATCTTTTTTATTTATTATCAGCTCATGGATCCAATACCAGTTTTGTTCAAATGGTGACCATGGGTCAAATTTGGCCCTGCCCCAGGGTTTACAGTTTTACATAAACTTATATATAGGGAAAAACTTTAAAAATCTTCTCTAAAACTACAAGATCCAAAGGTTTAATATTTTGTATTTACACTCAGCTTATGGTCGTCTACCAAGCTTGTTTGAATGGTGACACTGAGGTCAAATTTAGTCCCACCCCAGGGGTCACATGTTTTACATAGACTTATATAGGGTAAAACTTAAAAAATCTTCTCTGAATCTACAAGAGCACACAGTTTAATATTTTGTATTTACACTCAGCTTAGGGTCCTCTACCAAGTTTGTTAAATGCTCATTTGTACCATAGCTCTAATGGTTTTCCTTTGTTCTTGCTTATGATATATTTTTCATAAACAATGCCGATATATTTCAGCCGTGCTATAAATGACAGATTCGGCAGTTATACCATGGTCCACTCAATTGTACGCGCGCTCAGTTGTAATCTTTACACACAACCTGTCAATCAAAAGGACTAAACCTACCAAAACAGCACTCATTGACATTGCATTTGCCCAATAAAATACAAAGGCGATTGGCTGCAATAATCAAAACATGAGTCATGCTCATGCCGCGTGATAATGCTTTTTCTTGATTGGATCGAGCTGTTATGTTTACTGAAAACTGCAATGCCCTAAAACTGACTCTGGTACAATATATATATTTTTCTCGTATGCAATTTATACTGCACTCTTGGGCCTATGGCCCTCAAGAAGCAGTATAAATCCAGTGCTCAAAGAAAATTATTTTAAGAGACAGGCCCAGGGCTTGTTGCTTCTGAAAATGGACAGGCCCCGATTTGAAATGGACAGGCCCTGATTTAAAATGGACAGGCCCTGATTTAAAATCGAAAGGTCCAATATTTTTTTCTTATTGGAAATGTGTCTTTATTCACTTTTATAGCACACATATTATATCAAGCTCATAACCTCCTCTGACTATATTTTTCTTTTTGCTACCACTTTATGCTCCCTGGTCAGCGGACTTATTTACCATTTCGTTTAAAATATGTTAGAATAGAATATTACATAGTAATGCATAACCAATGCAAAGGAGAGTACTAGCACGTTTGCCAAACGATAATAATCAGAGCCGACTTGGTGAAACTGGAGCTAAACTTGGAGCCAAATTTTTAATCAGGTTTTATGAGACTATCAGAGCCTCCTCTGGCTATATTTTTTCTTTTTGTCACCACTTTCTCCAAGTAAAGAATTAGGAGCCTAGACTAGAATTCATTTAAAAGTAGGTTTCCAGGAACTCTTTACACCTTAAATAATGAATAGAAATATACTTTATATCTGTATTTATACATATACTGTATATATATATATTTCTTTCCACCAACATGTATTTCTAAAGGAAAGTTTTTCTTATTTGATTATGTAAAAAAAAAAATATCCGAAATTATGTACCATCCGAACTACTATGACACCGCACTTTTACGGCCCGAACATTTCACAAACATTCAATCGAAATACCATCAATAACGATTTTTTTTCATGCATTAGTGTATTTTTAATGACAAAAACGGTATTTCTTATCACAAAGGAAAGAAAACACAACCCTAATAGCAGAATAATGTGTTTTATGTCAACAATTGTCGACCTCAAAGTTGTGACAAACTGCCGACACGAAGCCAGGCAAAATATTGGAACTTCTTATTGTTTCAATGTTTGTAAAACACATTTTAATTACTTTATTGCAAGTGTTTTCACAGTTCACAATACACATGGGAGTATTTTGTCATGAGGAACTTGAGCTTGAGATCCAGTAAAACTGATTTTTTGGGGGATTTTTTTTTTTTTAATTTCTTTTTTTAGACAGGCCCGACGGGCTCGTTGTCTGCAAAATGAGACAGGCCCGGAATGGATTTCGAGGAGCCCCGGGCGTCGGGCTATCCTATTTTTTGAGCACTGAAATCGCATATACTCGAAAAATTATGCTGTCAATATTACCTATCAAATGGTGACAATGGAGTTAAATTTCACATGTTTTATATAGACGTATGCAGGATAAACTTTAATGATTAGTTTCAATATTTTCATAATTGGCATAATCAAGCTTAGGCCAAAAAAAGAAATAACCGTGTTTCCGGTGGCCCGACCGACCCTATTTTTAAGGGGCCGACCCTAAAACTTTATTTTAATTTGTTCTGTACAATATATCGAGGTAAACTGACATCACAGAGAAACTTTCAGTTGTATCATCAACCTGTATGGGGTTTATGAGATAAATACATGTATAATCTCACAATATCTTGCTCTAAAAAAAAAAAGTATGCATACCGACCTACCCTATTTTTTACAGCATGCAATAGGAAACACACCTATACTTTTTTTTGGCCTAATGGTCGTCTAACAAATGGTGACAATGGGGGGTAAATTTCATGTTTTACATAAATATATGCAGAGGAAAATGGCATGGCATGGCACATAATGGGGTCTGTATAATATTCAAACTCACTTGGCAAAAAAACTGCTATTCTGTTGTTTTATGTTAAAAGAACCCAAATGCATTGGAAATTAAATCATGTGACATTAAAAAAACGTCAAAATATGGTGTCACAATTGCAACTATTAAAATTAACCCTATCTTCTACTAATTTAACAGCAATGCAGTTTAACTTTTTTTTATGTTTTATTTGTGAATGTCTTCACCCAAACAGGTCTTCCAAAGGAGAATGTCTGCGGGAAATGGGCTTATAAAGTGATGGCAGCAATTTGACATTGGTGTGTGGAAAAGTTTCTGGAATGCATGAAGATGTTCGTAAAGCAGATCGACAATGAAAAGATAAGTAAAACATATTACGAGTATTGGTACTGGAACATTTTTTCACAATCAGAAATGGTGTATTTATTGTATTTGGAGTTGAGTGCCTTTGATTATTACTGCTTGGATTTTGATTTCAGTCGTTAAAACTCTTGAAATAACTATGATGTAGAACCTTTCATGAAAAACGTTTTTTCTTATAAACACTGTGTTAGATTTGTTTTCTAAAAGTTCTGTGTAAAAAGTGTTTGAATTAAAATGTGTGCTTTAAAGAGATTCGGTTTCGATGCATCATTTTATTATCAACTTTATGTACATCGAACAATGCCTTCAGGATATTGTTAAAAATTTCTCTACGTTCTAAACGGTTAAGAAAATAAGGTTTAAATAAAAAGCACATAAATACCCAATGCTGATTGGTTACTGAGGTGGTTTTAAAATGCCTATAAAGACGTCTGATGTCATGTCCTTCAACAGTTAGGGCGTCATTTTAAACAATTTTAAATTTGAGAAAAATATCCAAAACAACAATTAAAGCAAAATTGCGTTCAAACAATAAATCAAAATTGTTCAAAACAGAATAAAGCTGTATATTCTCTTTGTTCTTTGTTGAGAGATTGGCATACAATGTAAATTGTAAGAATTTGTATAATATTCAATCTCTCTTAAATAATCCGTCAGATAAGAAATAAAATATTCTCCATGGGTTTATATTGTGCGAGATCAAAACGTGGTGTTTGAGACTTGAAACGCATCAAAACGCCTGTAGGTCTATGGTATTTATCTTTATGTCCCATCCACCAGGGATTGATCTGGGACAAAGTAAACACGCTGGAAATATTTTATTTCTTAACCACGGTATCGGAAAACCGTGTTTTTATTTTTCTTAAGTAGGAAATGGTGTTTCAAAATGCATGTATCCATGACATTGTTCTACATTTACATTCTTAACTCTAATGCGCCATTCCATGTGGGATTCTCCACTTGGTACAATGGGCAGAGGGACTATTATCCTTAGAATTACACACACACACACACACAAGAATCTCTTTCGTCCTGTCCATAAATATAAATATGTCGTACAAGGGGTTGTAATACGTTGATCTAAAATTTCTGTTTTTTGCTTATAAACTTCATACACTTAATTGAATAGTTTTCAACAAATAAATGTGCATGTCAGAACTATTTACAGTGTCTTTTAAACGGGCGTGGTCTATTATTAATGCCTGAACATATCCCGCATTCATACATAGTTCCGATGATTGCTAATAAACATTTTTCTACTTTTGTATACATTTGTATATAGGAAATCAGTTTGTAAATTTATTATTAAAAACCTAATTAAAATCACGTTTCAACATAACAGGATTCTAATTAAAGTCGGAACTATGTATCTAGTCTATTTACACAGAATGTACAATGTTGAACAATGATTCAAGCATGCATCTTCAAAAGATGTTCTGTAAGAATTAAATTTATGAGGTTTATTGATTGTTCAATGTTTCAATCATTGGGTTGTTTTAAACAGAACAAAGAAGTAAACATTTTCAGCATACCGGTATTGAAAAAGCATGATTTTCCAAGAAACACACTTCAATTTGGCGGTTATCTGCTTACGATGTACTATAATTTTGACCATCAAATATTTATTTCTTTGTGGATGATACTATTAAGAAAGAAAAAAGTTAGTTTTTAACCTCTTAAACTAGACTTATTTTCAAATGATTTCCAAAGTGCAATTTCTATTTATTATAAAATCCACAAAAAATACTCTATTTCAGCTATTAGTGTTTGCATATAAACTTATTTTGTTTCCGTGACATAATTATACATTCAAAGCCCTTACTATTCGAAGAATAAGAGAGCTTATGTAATCACATCGGCATCTCAGTACACATCAAGCTCTGCATGTAAGCTGTGTTTAGAGGTCTACGGTATATCTCAAACATCTTATCCTGGCTCAACCAAATTTGGCTATGATCTTCCTTAAAGTATTATCTTAATGGCTGCATAATTGTTTTACTAAATCCCCTGGACTTGCATGGAACCCTAATTCTGATAGCCTTTAAAATGTGAAGTGTCGTATTAAATTCAATATGGAATCTGTGTTTACAGGCCGGTTATTTCTCTTACATTTCTGGTCTTTGCTCAAAAAAGTATGAAAGGAGAAATCTGGAAATTGTCGAACATGATAAATAAAAATATTGCAGTCTCGGTTTGATTGAGACTCTAGCCCCAGGTTGAGCAGAACTCAATATTTAAAATGCCAATAGTACATATGGCGGTGAACATGGAACCTTCAGTGAGGTGTTTTCACACCATTCCATGGCCAGCATATGGTCCCAGTTTGTAACAAAACGCTTTGCCCTAAACAAGAAAACGATGGGCGAAATAAACAAAATGGAACATTTAGACCTGAGTTTTCTTATAGTAGTTCTTAAAGGGTTGTATAAGTAATATAAGGAATTTTGTCTTTAATATTCTGGGCTTCCTTGGAACCAACATTTTGATGGCTCATAAAATATGCAATAAAAGGTTTGCGTGTAAAGCTGTTGTATATACTGGTTGTGTACCAGATACTGTCATTCTCAATAAAACGCTCAATGTTGAGTTTATTTTTCAACTTCACTTTACAAATCATTACACACTATCATTAGACGATTGGACGAAATAAATATTTTTTAAATATTAACATTTACTCTCAAACCAACCAGGGCCTAAATTCGTCAAATATTTGAGCACAAGAATCAGACTCGGACTCGAACCCTATCAACACA